>CM035786.1:5837197-5908474 GCA_020466265.1 Siphamia tubifer | reverse complement strand
ATCCTTAATCATCCAAACTTTGTAAAGAAAAACCTTTGCAACAGCTTCAGTGATCGAACCGTGCAGCGTTTCTACAAGTTCAACACCAACATAGTGGTGAGTCCCAAACACTTGGACACGGTGGCTGAAAAGTAAAAAAAAATAAAAAATGTCATAAAAATCATATCCCTATTAGAAATGTCTTGAAACAAATTACATGGGAAAATGAAAGTAAATCCTCATATTTCAAGTTAAGCTCAAGCAGAACTGGAATAAACAATAAGGAATTCCCCCTAGTGGTGAATTTAAATTGTTCTTGTCACCACTGGATAAGCCATAAAATGAATTTTTTTTATTGATGTGAAATATGTTGTTGGATGTTTCCGTAGGTAATGATACACATCCAGGACGTGTCAAAAAAAAAATTTTTTTTTCCTTATTAACAATTAACCAAAGAGTCTTAGCATGAGTGATAATTAGGTAGAAAGTAAGAAGCATTAGAAGGTGGATGTATTTGAGCTGAATGCAAAGTGATTATGACATTTATATTAAAGTATCTGTCTGTCTGTCTAATGTCTGTATCATCATTAATAAGTATTATTATAAGTATTATTTAAAATAAATTGATATGGAAAACCCCCCCAGGCTATTGGTGTCATGTGTCCTTATTTTTTTTGTCCATATATTGAACGATACTGATGCTGTGGAGGTTAAAAAAACACACTGTTGCCTGACACTCATATGTGTATCTGATGATCTACTGCCGCCATCTGCTGGTTATATGAAGTATTACATTTATAAACTCCACTTCCCTGTGGTTCAGTGGTTTGTTAAATATTCTTCTTCTTTCTTTCAGGGGGATCTGACTAACCTGGTCCATGGCAGTCACTGCTCTAAATACCGCCTCACCAGGATCCCAGGGACTAATGCGTTTGCTGGTATCGTCAACGAAACCTGTGATTCTCTGGCGTTTTGCGCCTGCAGCACAGTCGACCGACTCTGCCTCAACTGTCACAGGTCTGTCAGAGTTTGTTTTTAACTTCCCCACTTTTAATTGTATTAATTTAGGTAAAAAGTGAATTAATTTCTACAACCCATTTTAATTTCTGCTTTATTAAATTTGAGTCTGACTGTCTGTCTGACTGTCAGCAGGAATATGCAAAAAGTTCTGAACAGATTTTGATCAAATTTTCAGGATGTGTTGTTAGTGTCACAAAGAACAAATTATTACATTTTGGTGGTGATCCAGAAGAGATCCTGGATCCTGGATCACTTTGAAATGTATTCTCCATTTACCACAGTGTAAAGTTATGGGTGTGAATACGCACAAATCCTTCCAGAGTGGGTGTACTGAAGACACACTGGATTATGTCTCAGTCTAAACGGCAAGAAACGTACATGTTAACATTGCAGACGTCTTTACGTCACATATGTTCATGTCTCATTCACTTTCATGTTACATTCATACGCTGAGCAGGTAAAGCAACAAACATGTGGGACAACCTGGATCCCACAGACCTTCCAGCTGCATTAGTGTTAGCATTAGCATTAGCGTTAGCATTAGCAGCTCTAGTAAATGCACAGGAGTCATTTCAGCTGTTCTACAGACATTACACACATACCGTAGCTGAACAGAGACAGTTGGACAATTACATACGTCAAAACCAGGAAAGGACATGTCTGTGGTCTATCACATTACCACCTAGCGGCCTGGCATGACTATCAAATCATATTTGGCCTACTGTTGTGTCTTCGTATAAACAAGGATTTCCCTGTGAAAACGCTCGTTTAAACGCAGATGAAAAACTAAAGACGAGACGCCACTTGTGTGTCTTCTGTTTTCATCATCACTGGATAAACGTAGCCTCAGAATTTGTCTACATAGCATCAAGCCTGTGTGTTTTTTTACTTTAAACCCTTGAATATTCAATCAAACATCACATCTTTATGTGTTAGTTCCCATTCTAATTTGGATTTTTACTTTCTTAGAGGAAAAAAACAAAGAAGTAAAATAGCACTTATTTAAATAGAAGTAAAACTCACCATTAACAGAAGTTTCTACTTTCATCATAACTATGATTTTCAACAGAATTAATCACTGTCTGCCTCTCAGACTGTTGTGTTAAGTTAAAAAACGTCAGACAGATCACTGTGCTGAAAACAAAGCCAATCGTTCCCTAAAGCAGACGATCAGACTCACACTGAGCGACTGTCTTCATTGTTTCCCGTCTTCTTTGTGAAGCCTTTCTGATGTGGCAGGACACTGGATGAAAGGATGAAACTGCAGGGTGTTCTTACTGCAAACAATGCTGACACTGTTTCACTTTGTGTTTGACAGAATGGAGCAGAATGAGTGTGAATGTCCATGTGAGTGCCCCCTGGAGGTCAACGAGTGCACCGGCACCCTCACCAACGCTGAGAACAGGTCAGTGAATGAACGTCACTTTATAAAAGTATCAAAGTGCAGTGTTTCCCACAGACCAAAGGTGCTTTCCCACCGTAGGAACCTTCTGAGTTCATAGTTCCTACAACCTTTTCCATACCTACTGGCAGACAGGGTCTTTTTTTAGTTCTCCAGGAACTATATGACGTAGGTGATTGGTAGAGCCCAGACCACGCCCACTTCCTCATCTTTAAAATCATCTCTGTAGCATGGAATAGAATAGAATAGCCTTTATTGTCATTGTGCAAAAACAAAGCAAACAATGAAATTGGAGTGGTACTTCCCACCCACAGTGCAAAAATAAAGTGTAAATATATAAGAATTTGAAAGGCATAAAAGACAATAAATACAGTTAAAAGAAGACTAAGAAGAATGAATATATAAAAACTATTATTCCAATTACACAATTAAAAACTGCCATTGTTATTGCACATGCCCAGGAGGAGGGGCAGTTAGCAAACAGCGAAACTGGATTGGCACTTCCCATCCACAGTGCAAAAGAACAAAAACCAAAAACAAACACAACCACACAAGAGCTCAGTTCAATAAATACGGTTTGAGTAGGACTGCTTTACTAATCAGCTGTGTGTTGGAAAAATATGGAGAAAGCAATAAATAAACTGACCAATGTTGTGCTTATGTTTGTGGGTTAATAAGGATGATTATGACATTAACATACGTCGTAGCATCACCTGCCGCTGGATTCTTCGTCTCTTAACTGTCTCTGTAAACTCCTCCATTCTTGACACTATACGCTGTATTTGCATACCTGCCAACATTTGAGTTTGAAAATCCGGGAGATTTTTGCGGCGGCGGTGACCGTTGTGTTTGTGTTTTTAAGTGCACCTTATAGTCCAGGAAATACAGTACAGTAGTATAATATTTAATCCTGCTAGTTAAGGACAGTATGACAGTATATCTGACCTTAAAAATCAGCTGCTCATGACTCTGACCTCGCACCGGTCGACCTCTAGTTATAATCAGGGTGTGAAGAGGATTTTAAGTAAGATAGTAAAAAACCAAATGCAGCAGGAAAACATGTTGAACCCCAGTGTTTGTGGGTGTTTAAGGGTTAAAGCTAATAAATATGACATCAAACATCGTGTCTTCTCTGTCACTGCACACGTCTCTAACTTTCTTTGAGGTATTTTCTGAAAGTGCATTAGTTTGCTCTTTGCCTTTTATTCATTGTCTGAAACGCATCATATTTTCCATTTTAAACACTCGTCAGTGTCTCCTCACGTCGCTTTTCTTTCTTTTGTTTTGTTTTTTTGTTCTTTGTTCTTTCTGTCAGTCTTTCCCCGTCTCCCCCTCCGTCTTGTTTAACCCTCCTCTTTCATCAGCCATCAGGAGTCTTTTGACAGCGCATCAATTTTTCAAATGCCAATTCTTCCTTTATTACGGGAAGACGTGCTATTATCATTTCTCACTGTCAGGTCGTTCTCCATTTTCTGTCGAGCCGCTCTGATGTTTGTCCTTTAAAGCTGTTTTACATAAATTGACAATTGACATGTTGTGTGTACGTTTACTGTGTGTCTGCCATTTTTGTTTTTTCTTAACCTTCTTTTATTTGATGTTTTTGTGTGTGTGTGTGTGTGTGTGTGTGTGTGTGTGTGTGTGTGTGTGTGTGTGTGTGTTGCACAGGAACCCCAGCTGTGAGGTTCACCAAGAGCCAGTGAGTCTGAACGTGATCGACCCAGGCCTACATGACACCCTGCCCCAGTGCATCAACACCCGCTGCAGCCAGAGATACACCAGCAGGTACCGACACACACCGACACACACTGACAGGTGTATGAGTGAACACACACCGACAGGTTTACTGCAACAACATACACAGGCACATGCACAAAATATGGAGTTCAGGCACAAAGCAGCTGAACGGTGCCATCTAGTGGTGTCAAATATGAAGTGTGGACCCAAATACATCCTCGACCTGCTGGTTCCCTATGAAGCATCCAGAGCCCTGAGGTCATAGGTCATCAGGAAGAGGTTTACTCTCTCTCACCATCTGAACCCACTTTATCCTCACTAGGGTCACTGGGGTCAAATTTCAGTTTTGCTCTTTTGATCCAAACTGTTAAAATGGAAGTTATTGTCAGACTAACTCTTCTAAAGTTCTAAACAACATCACACGTCAGTGGTAATAAGTAGAGGGTCCCTAAAGTGTCCTGAGGTCTTCATGTCCTCAGATAGTGTGTCCACAGTTACTGACTTAGACGCTTTAAGACTATGTTTTTAAAAAAGAATCCAATGAAAGTGTGAATTTCTCTGTAGCATTTTTTTGGGGGGGTCTAACTTCTGTCACAGATGAAGACGGTAACCTTTGTAATCCTCTTGTTTTTCTTCTATCTCTGTGTCGTTTCAGCGACTGCTTCGGCGTGTTGGACTGTGAGTGGTGCATGGTTGACAGCGACGGTAAAACGCACCTGGACAAACCTTATTGTGCACTGCAGAAGGAGTGTTTTGGCGGCATCGTCGGCGCTAAAAGCCCCTACGTGGATAACATGGGGATGTTAGGTGAGTGCGCTGTGGATACTGAGCTGATACTAGGGCCATAAAAATAATATTTGTTTTTTAAATCATCTAACATCATAACCTTATTTTAATGAAAGGAATTAAAATGAGTAGTAAATAGTAGTAGTAATAGTAATTGTAGTAGTAATTAGTAGTAAAAGTGGTTTTAAGGGCTGTCCAACTAAAAGCAGCGATTACGGTTGAAAAATTTGGGTGCACCTAACCCTAACCCTTAGGTGCAACCAGTGCACAAAGTTAGTCTAGAGCTCTGGGCAAACACCTAATTCCAGTTAGGTGACGATAATTACAAATTAAACTTAATTCCAAATAAATTCACTGGTTTATTCTCATATTAATTCAATAACTCCTCTGCCACATAAACAGATAATTCTGCTTCTAACATTATTCCTGTCGTTCTGCACATGCTCCTGGTCTCGTCGCAATGATGCACATATTTCACCCACGCTGTCGCCATTAGGGCTCGAACATAGTCGACGCATCGTTACGCATCCGCGGCTGCAAGGCTACGCATCGGCCGAAATGCGAAGGAAAACACGTCATCTCAACTTTTGATACGCGACGCACTGATCCACACAATACCTCGTGTTGTCGGGGGGGTGGGGGGGGGGGGGGGGGGTGCTGCAAAATATTGTAAATTTTTTCATGTATTTGTTATTTTCGTAGAGGAAGTATTTAAAAAATGTCTGGACGAGAAGAGAAGCTGTGTGAAGTGATTAAACTATAACTATGACAGTACGTCACAACTGCACAGTAATAACTACAAAAGCACTCTGAGAGCGCAGACCTCCACCAAGGTGCCCCCCCACCCCCCACCCCAATCACCCCCAAAATGAAATCAGTTCTTCCTATTCACATTTACAACATATCCTTAAAATTTCATCAAAATCGGTCCATAAGTTTTCGAGTTATCTTGAACACAGACAGACAGACAGACAGAGAGACAGACAGACAGATAAACTTAGTGGAGGTAAAAATGTCTCTCCTAATCTATGCGTCACATTGGTTTCACCACAGAAACAAACTGTCCATCCAGGTCTGTACATGTTCAAAGAGCGAACATACCATAACATACCATAACATACCATACCATAACATACCATAACATACCATAACATACCATAACATACCATACCATACCATAACATACCATACCATACCATAACATACCATAACATACCATAACATACCATACCATACCATAACATACCATAACATACCATAACATACCATACCATACCATACCATACCATAACATACCATACCATAACATACCATACCACAACATACCATACCATACCATAATATAACATACCATACCATACCATAACATACCATACCACAACATACCATACCATACCATAATATAACATACCATACCATAACATACCATAACATAACATACCATACCATAACATAACATACCATACCACAACATACCATACCATAACATACCATACCACAACATACCATACCATAATATAACATACCATACCATAACATACCATACCATACCATAACATAACATACCATACCATACCACAACATACCATACCATACCATAACATACCATACCACAACATACCATACCATACCATAACATAACATAACATACCATAACATAACATACCATACCACAACATACCATACCATACCATAACATACCATACCATAACATACCATACCATACCATACCATAACATAACATAACATACCATAACATAACATACCATACCACAACATACCATACCATACCATAATATAACATACCATACCATAACATACCATACCATAACATAACATACCATACCATAACATAACATACCATACCACAACATACCATACCATAACATAACATACCACAACATACCATACCATACCATACCATACCATACCATAACATACCATACCATACCATAACATACCATACCATACCATACCATACCATACCATAACATACCAACGACATTTGTGCTGCTGCCGTCGATGTAAAAGAACCAATAGAATGACATTGTCATAGATGCTTCTGCTCCCACTTACTGCCTGAGCGCTGAACTGCATCTGGGTTCATGTGTTAATTTTGACAGCCCTAGGTTTTTTTTTTTCTGATTCACATCCACAGTGACTGATCTCATTAGAATCTGTAAAACTTTCATGTTGCTGCAGTAGAATATTCACACATTTTTAATGGCTTTACAGCTGAGTATCTGCCAGCGGAGCCACCAAATAAAAATCCACCAACACTTCCAGTAAGTCTTTGGGAGAGCAGAAAAATGATAACTGAGACAAACTAGTGAAACTTTTCTGCAGTATTTTTGTTTCCTCTAGCTCTTTTCAGCCTGATAATTGTCATTTTCATGCAACTGAATGTTTTTTTTTCCCCAACATCAAACTGATTAATGAATAGAAGCGAAGGATAGAAATGTTTGAGTTTGTATGGCAGCGTCTTCATGTCCGTTCTGCTGGTTCTGTCGTGTTTTATTGTCACTTTGTGCAACATGCAGAGGTGCTAAAAGTACTTTCATTCTGTACATAAGTAGAAGTACGGCTGTTTGTGTAAAAAAATACTCTGTTAAAAATACTGATTCAACTCATATATATATATATTTATATAAAGTACAACTTCTCAATTGTAACAGAGTATAAAGTACAGATATTTATATAAATATAAGGAGTATAAAGTACAGATATTTATATAAATATAAGGAGTATAAAGTACAGATATTTATATAAATATAAGGAGTATAAAGTACAGATATTTATATAAATATATGGAGTATAAAGTACAGATATTTATAT
This sequence comes from Siphamia tubifer, assembly GCA_020466265.1. Lineage (NCBI taxonomy): Eukaryota > Metazoa > Chordata > Actinopteri > Kurtiformes > Apogonidae > Siphamia > Siphamia tubifer. The sequence continues at coordinate 5,900,718 of CM035786.1, read as the reverse complement.
AAATATATGGAGTATAAAGTACAGATATTTATATAAATATATGGAGTATAAAGTACAGATATTTATATAAATATAAGGAGTATAAAGTACAGATATTTATATAAATTTAAGGAGTATAAAGTACAGATATTTATATAAATTTAAGGAGTATAAAGTACAGATATTTATATAAATATAAGGAGTATAAAGTACAGATATTTATATAAATATAAGGAGTATAAAGTACAGATATTTATATAAATATATGGAGTATAAAGTACAGATATTTATATAAATATATGGAGTATAAAGTACAGATATTTCGGCTAAAATATAGGACGTAAAAGTAAAAATGTTTCCACAAAAATAAATACTCGCGTAAAGTACAAATACCTAAAAACATCTATTGTTGTACAGTAACAAAGTTTGGTGTTCCAGTTGTCTGTCTGTGCCTGGTGACCTTTAACCTTCAGTCTTTCACCTGCTCTGCCTCATCTGTCTCTGCTACTCACTGTTCTGTATTTAAGCCCCAGGTCAGTGTCAGAACATCTTTGCTCCATGCTTTACCTACACTGTTCTCTTCTATTCATACTTGATTCTTGCTGCTTTAATAATCTGACCTGCTGCTGTTGTGACGACGCACCCTGCCTGTCGTCTCAGTGCTTCATCCTTTTTGAGTTTCACTACATCCTGCCTGGTTCCCTGTGTGAACTCTTTGATTCCAGTCACTCTTTTTAAACCTCTCCTTAACTATAATAAAGACTTTCTTCAGTTGAACCTGTGCTGCACTTGGGTCCTCATTACAAAGCATTATACAAAGTACTTCCCATATTGTCTGGACGATAAGGTGCACTTAAAATACTTTAGTTTTCTCCAAAAATGACAGTGTACCTTATAATCCAGAGCGCCTTATATATGGATTAATTCTTGTTGTGTTTAATGACTTGAAATTTTGACTTTTCAACTCCTAATTTATACTTTTTATCTCATGAGTTAGATTTTTTTATCTTATAAATTATACTTTTTATCTCATAATTTTGACGTTTTATCTCATGATTTATTTTTTTATCTTATAAATTGTACTTTTTATCTCATAATTTTGACTTTTTATCTCATGAGTTAGATTTTTTTATCTTATAAATTATACTTTTTATCTCATAATTTTGACTTTTTATCTCATAATTTTGACTTTTTATCTCATCAGTTAGATTTTTTTATCTTATAAATTATACTTTTTATCTCCAAATTTTGACTTTTGTGTTTTGTTCCTTCTTACAACTCGACAAGGTTGGGAGTTATTGTGTCTATTTTAGTTTAATGCACTTTATATATGGAATAACCTAAAAAAAAAGAAACCATTCATTGACATAGTGGATCATAAACCGGTGCGTCTTACAGTGCGAACAGACGGTAGTTAATTCCCACCTCTTACATCATGTGAACCTTTTCTTCACCCTCTTGTTTCCTCTTTTATCTTTTCTGTGCAGATGAAGAAGTGGCGTCTCTGAACATGATAAAGAGCGCCCCCGTGGGGCCGGTGGCTGGGGGCATCATGGGCTGCATTATGGTGCTGGTTTTGGCTGTTTACGCTTACAGGCATCAGATCCACAGGCGTTCACACCAGCACATGTCACCGTTGGCAGCACAGGGTAAGACATAAGGATGAATGTACGTCAGCAGGGCGCCACTGAATACTTACACATGGGGGAAGAAAATGACGTTAAATAACACAGACTACCTGCAAGTGTGGCCTTCGTACCATCCACACTGCTCCTCATCCTCAGTAGGAAACATGGATTTGTCTTTTGTTTTGTCTGGTTCAACTCGGACCGCAAGAAATATACCGTAAATTCCGGATTACAAGCCGCTACTTTTTTCCTAATCTTTCAACCTTGCGGCTTTTTCAGTGATGCGGCCAATTTATGTAATTTTCCTAACGGCCGCCAGAGGCGCTCGAGTAGAAAAGGTAAGATTTAGACCGGTGGAATATATGCGTCGAGGAAGACTGAATGAAAAAGGAGGGGCGGAACAAAAGCAGGGTGACGGGTTTAAGTGGGAGCGGTAAAGTTGACGGACAGGTGTACAAGGGGTAAAAAGTTGCTTAAAGAAAAACCCGCGGCGGTGTGTGAGAGAAGACAGAGGCTCGACCAGACCCTGTGGATTATTTTTGCACGTTGGCACGGAGGAGTTTGACCTGAACTCTCTGCGAAAGAGAAAGTTATCGCTGACTCTGCGATAGATGAGGCGAGGCGGCGACCAGCCACCTGTTTGTGGATGCGGCGGACATTTTTCCCTCCCTTACCTTTGGAAATATACACTTTTTTTTCCTTGGATTACTTTCAACGGGACCCGGACTCTGCAGGTCTGCATCAAACCTTAAGTATCATTTTCCGTTCATTTTGCCGGCTGTGATTTTTGGACTGTGGACTTTAACCCTTGTGTGGTCCTTCGGGTCAAAGAGAGCCGGTGGTTCACAAATGTACCTTTTTATACGTACTGTAGGATGCCATTGCTTACTACTGAAAACAGTAATATATCCTTGGGGGGTGGGGTGATGAGTCTATGGAACTGAACTTTGGAATCTGGGTTTTTAAGACCCGATTGTAGGACACAGCCAGTGTGCCTTTTACGAAGGACCGCACAAGGGTTAAAAAGGAGATTTAGTTTCATTCGCGGGACTTGAAGTCGGGTTTGGGTTAATTTTGTGTTTGTGTTACATGTTTTAATGTGGGCACATGCGGCTTATATACAGGTGCGACTTGTGTATGTACTAAATCGGTTTTCCTCTTAGAATGAGGTGGGTGCGGCTAATAATCAGGTGCGCTCTATAGTCTGGAAATTACGGTATTTGAAAAAGGACGGACCCGACCTGCATTTTTAAAAATTACTCAGTGGTCTTTATGAACATCACATGACCTTACTCACATACCTGAACATCACATGACCTTTGACCTTACTCACATAACTGCATTTATTTCTGTGTTTAAATTCCATGTCATTGTTTGTAAGTTAATATGTTTATAAATATGTTTGTTCTGCTTCATCATTCAAAAGTTATCAACCCTAACGCAGCATCTAAACCAGGGGTCGACAACCTGTAACACCCAGAGACACATTTGAACCTGGTTTCCACGGAAACAAAAACACTGGGAGCCAAATCTCAGCCAATGTGTCCCAAACCTTACTGTGTTTGTTTGGATGTTTCCTCTCTGATAAGTGTAATTTAACAAAAACAGGTTAAGAACAAACACAGGGAAAACCGTGATGTTACTTTTTTACCCCCGCGGGAGGAGAAGGCCACGAAAAGACAAATGAGCAAACGAGGCTCTTAGGTGTGCACTTTCGACGACTCCTTCTGACGTTCCCGCCCCCGTGGAGGTTGAATTTATTGGAACCACACCCCCCGCCCAGTGACGTCAATCACTGGGTAGAAAAAGACACATAGTTACATATTATTGGATACAGAGAGAAATTCGTATTTTCATGAGAACATCTCATTGGTTAAACACTTCTAAGGAGGGGCTAATTCCCAGGCAGGAAAATTCTAACCTAGAACAAAGAGATTCTTAACACTCCTTTGTTCCCTAATGGAAAATAACTGAATGTATGAATGCATGACTAGATGAAGGTGACTACAGGAATCCTAAATACACACATGCTAGAATATTTACTTCACACTCTCCCAACATTATTTTCTGTCTTGCTCCCTCCATACCGTAGGATACTGACCACGATGGATGACACCTTCCCAAATATCATTAAAAATATTTTTCAATGACCCACAGCTGCAGATGACTGCCAGTGCCCGCTCACTTGGGGTCATCACAGTTAGATATGGATAGATAGATGATGTGGATGGATGGACGGATAAAGGTAGACAGACAGACTTCATTAATCCCCACAGGAACATTGAAAGTACAGTCACTATTCCTCCCAAAAAACACCAATAATTAAAATTATTACGTTTGTGGGAAATTAGGTGTTACATTTTTGGGAGGCGACTGTTATTATGTTTATAGGAAAGTTATGTTTGTGGTATTTTTACATTAAAAGCTGCAAATTTTTATTCTGTTTGTGGGATTAACAAGTAGAATTCCAGTGAAATCTGTTCTGTAGTTTCCCGCTGACATTTCTATAAATGTCATGAAATAAACAACCTCCTGCCACCGCAACCATGATTGTACTGATTCAGTTCAGTGGCAACATGTAATTATTACTTGTACTGTAGTTGTGGATGTGATGGAATAGACTCCACCCACACTGCACAAAAAAAACATGAGAATTTTTGAGTACCACATAGATGAGATGAAGTCACATCCAAATTAATTCTGCTCCATATTTAACCCCTTTGCAAAGTGAATATGTCACAATTTAATTAGACTATTGTGAGAATACTTTATTAACCCCAGTGGGAAACTGTATGTTTCAGTTGTTCCATTCAAGTAGAATGAGAAAGAGCAGGGAAGAAATTATAGAATAACAATAATGGAAAAATAAATAATAAAAATTAAAAATTAATGTATTTATTGCATACATTTGTATTCTCACACAGATTTCACCTACATTTATATTTAACCCTAATGGGGACCTGAATTTTGGTCCCCATGGTGTGACTGTGTAAACAGATGAATGTCCTCTTAAGATAGAAATACACACACACACACACACACACACACACACAAACGATTGCAATAACTAAAAACACATTTTTACGACTGTCATTGATCAAACTATATTTTCTGTAGAATCAATGTAGTAGAAGATAACTGTGTTTCCATGGTAACTGCAGATTCTCTGAACATCCAAATGAGTCACATCTAATGACATGAAAAGCTGAGACACTGTGTTAGATGTGAATTATTTACATGTATTGATAGGATCAATGGTTCCAAAGTTATATTGTATTTGAACCTGTTGGTCGTTCTAGGTTTAAACAGCTGACGTTAGCATCACACAGCAGGTGCTACAGTACTGTAATGTGTACAATTACTCAGTGTTATTGACAAAGACATCAAACAAGATTACAGCCTGATTAAACTCTTTATCAAGTCACTTTCAGCCTAATGGTCTGGTAAACAACCTGGAATATATGGACGGAATAATGGCTACTTTATCAAAATACATTGGACTGAGGTATTGGCTGTTAATATTCTGTCCTTTACTGGAACTTAGATCATTTAAGCAAACACACAGTCAAGGAAAAATGTTCCCCGACTGCTACACCATCACTCACTGGATGGACAAGAAGCTAGCAGAACCACTGTGGGGGCTAACGTAGCATTAGCAGAACCACCCACAGTTTCAATTGGTTCCCTCTTCAGTCACGTGTGTCTTGGTTTGCTTCGGCTCTCAGTTCTATTTGTTTACATTTTACCCCAAAAACATTTCAAACGAGTCTGGCTCCTGGATCCGTTCTCCCAGACGAGTTTATCTTATTATTTTGCGGCTGGACGGACCACTTGAGATATCCTACAATAGTAATGTTCATAGTTTAGGTTTTAATGTAAACATCTATTTCATCTTGTTTTTCTTCCCACCCACTCTGTTCATGTTCTTCCAGAAATGTCAGTGAGGATGTCCAACCTTGATAATGAGCGAGATGAGAGGGACGAGGACAGCCACGAAGACAGAGGCATCAGTAAGTTTCTGGGTTTTTAGTTTTTTTAACCATTATTGGAACAAAACCAAGTGACAAGGAAGGTTATATCCAAAACAGTGGTACCTCTACTTAGTAAGTAAGTACATTTTATTTATATAGCACTTTTCACAGACAGAGCCACAAAGTGCTGCACAACATGAATAAAATACAACAATTAAATACACATAAATAGTCAACACTAAAAATGAGATCAACAGCCTAAAAAACTAAGCAAATGCTTGACCAAACAAAAAAGTTTTAAGATTTGTTTTAAAATCGCCAACAGACGCAGCTGAGCGAAGAGAGAGTGGGAGATCATTCCAAAGCCTGGGAGCAACGGCCTGGAATGATCGGGCTCCTCTGGTCTGGAACTGAGTGCGTGGCACCTTTAACAGATTCTGATCCATAGGCCTTAGAGCCCTCGCAGGGGAGTAAGGCTGGAGCAGATCACCAATATAAGAAAGAGCTTCACCATGCAAGGCCCGAAAAGGTTAAAACCAAAATCTTGAAATTGATTCTGTAGGAGACCTGCAGCCAATTCAGCTCCTTTAAAATAGGACATATGTGAGTCCTCCTGTTGGTGCAGGTCAAAATTCTCGCTGCCGAATTTTGCACAAGTTGCAGCCTCGAAAGCTCCTTCTTGTTAAGACAAGAAAACAAACTGTTACAGTAATGTAAACGTGATGATACAAAAGCATGGATGATGAGCTCTAGATCATTACGTGAGACCATTTTACTTACAAAATTAACTCGTTCCAGAAGTGTTTTCCTACCGTGAATTTTTCGTAATACTCTCATTTTACATGTAAAAGGACGAATTCGTTCCAAGGCCCCAAATACTACCCTGCAAACCCTTTAAAAATTATGAAAATGTAACGATTTTGTATGAAATATGTGTTAAAAGAAAATGTAGATTTAGATTTTAGCCGGTCCAGGCTAATGTCAGTGTCTGGGTCAGAAGAGTTGAGCCACGTCTCAATGAGAATGAGGATGCATCAGTCTGGTGAATCATGTTTGGTGTTCAGGTAGTCCCGTTTGTTTTCCGGTGACCGTACGTTGGTGAGCAGGAAGCGATGGAAGCAGGGGTCGGAATGGTTAGCTCTTAGCTTAGTTGTAAATCCACCGCAACAGCCGCACTTCTGCTTCCTCCAGCGCCGCCTTCGACGTCTCCGAAAGCCTCGTGGTCCCTTCCACATCTCCGTGCTTGCAAACTTCCAAGTTTTTAACAATTTTCCTTAAGCTGATGATAGTCTGCCGTTGACCTGAACCTTTGATGCTAAGAGCGCTGGTCTAGGTGGAGAAATGACCGTTAGTGTCTGTGTTACCATGGAGACACAGCAGCCAAATGGCGCCGCTCCGTAATGAATGAGAGTCAAAAGGTAACAGAAAGCATCATGGGTAGCTCCCTCATAGCCAATGGGATGCCACATACAGTACGTATGTGACGTATTTATGTACATTACGTAGTTACATATAGTAATATACTGTATTTTGTTTCCTTTCATAAATAAAATTTTGTTTCGTATTCAGAGACAAAAAATTGAAGTAAAGGATTTTCGTAACTTGGATTTTTCATTAGCTGGGGCTTTTGTAATTACATTGGGTCATCAGTTTGTGTGTGTGTGTGTGTTGTAAATATGATTGTTAAACATGTCTGATCAGTTTTTTTTCTTTCTAGTCAGTAACACTAGATTCATCGCTGCTGTGATCGAGAGACACACACACACTCCTGAACGAAGGCGAAGGTACTGGGGACGATCGGGGACGGAGAGCGACCACGGTAAGACGGACAATATTAGGCTGGAGCTTTTCACAATCTTTGTCCAGTCGCATTCGACAGAATCTCAACAACATTCCATAATTAAAGCTCCGTATCTGAGCCAAAGGGACAAAAGCTCCAAAATAATAAAAGAGAAACAACCAGACGAAAGATAAAAAATAAAATAAATAAATAACAATAAAGAAAGAAATTATTAATGATTTAAACATGAAGAAGAAACTAAATCAGACACATATATATATATATACATACATACAGACAAACATATACACAAAAAATAATAACAGTTGTTCATATTAATCTGTCTGTACTAGAGTAGTGCCTGTACTAGAGTGACTGTACTAGAGTGCCTGTACTAGAGTGCCTGTACTAGAGTGACTGTACTAGAGTGTCAGTTTATGTAATCTAATATCAAACCGGGGGTCCCTTAACAACATTTCACCTCCTTCCTCATCCTGTGTGCTGTTGTGTTTCTAAACTGACCCTAGAATGTGAAACGTGAAGGTGGATTTCACAGTTGAACTGATCCTTGTTTGTGTTGAGAAAAAAAAAAAAAAAACGTTGTGGTTTGGGCCTGAAGCGGGACGCCACTGGGACCGCTCCTGAGCGAGACCCCACAACTCGCTGAAGTCCTCGTATGTCTGAGCCAAGATCCAGGAGGCAAAACTGAACAGGTTCAGTTTTAGTTTTTTAAATTAGGATGGGTAGTAGAAGTCAGTTGGCTGAGGATTTCAGGATTTTCTTCTCCCACCGCCGCTGTCTGTGTTTGACAGTTTGACATAATGACTGATTATTGATCATATTGATCATATTGATCATACTGGTCATACTGATCATATTGATCATACTGGTCATACTGATCATATTGATCATACTGATCATGCTGATCACAGGTTTATAATATTGTGACAAATCAGCAAGTTAACAGTAATTATCCTGTGTTCAAGTGTTAATTTTAATCACCTCCTCAGCTTTTTGTGTTTAATTTGCCTGTTTTGACATTGTACATTCATTTAAGGCATTTACACACACCAAAAAATGTGTGTGTCTTTGTTTTTTTTTTTTGGAGGGTGGTGTATTTTATTTTCTCAGTGACCGACTTCAACCGGTTAATGAGGCTCTGTGATCAGCCAAGATGTTTTATGAATTTCACCCTCCCTAATGCGGATCATTTCTGATAATCACAGATTATAAATCTGAAGACGTCTTTCGGGGATCACAGCGTTGTCAGGGTTAGAGGTCTGCCTTCTTCCCTTTGAAGGCTCCAGCAGAGTCTCAAATCCACATGGAGAGCTCAAGGTTTTTTTATGTATTTGGCAGCATTACAGCTACTGCCTTGTTCTTTTCTTTATGTCACATCCCAGTGCTTAGTTTTTTTTCTTGTTTTATCTTGTTTCCAGCTCTGGGGCAGTCGCTCATGTTCACTGTAAACACTTGTAAACTTGTGAATCTAACACTCGATGCTTGTGGTCGGACGGTTTGACCCGTGTGGACTCGTACGTACGACTACATATGGCAACGCTCTCTTCCTGGAAATGAGAGCCTCGTCACTTGTTGCATAAGTGAAGATGACAGAGAACAGGGATGAATATGAAAGACGGAGAGTGGGCTAAAGTGAAACAAAGACCAGAGAGAGCTTGTCAGCGCCGTGTTACTTTGAGTACAGCTGTTGTGACAAGATAAAGAACCTGAAGAACCAGAGGAAAATACAAAGGCTCGATTAAGTCAAATAAATGAATGAACTTATGGTTTTTAATTAGTTAGTTTTAAATTCAGTCATAATTACAGTGCACTGCAGCATAGAAGTTCAGATAAACACAAAATAAAACTAGATTTTTTTTTTTTTTATGTTGTAAAGTAATTAAAGGGAACAGAACACTATTGGCCAAAGCAGTGGAGATGAATGGATATGAAAGAGCATAAGATGTTTTGTAATTCATTCTAAAAAGGAAAAAAATGAAAACAGAGGACAAGTGGAGAAATGTAGATGCAAAAATGATGAAAGAGGAGAAATAATAGTGAAACACAAGGGGACAGGAAGAAGAATAAGACGAAAGAAGGAGAAGAAGAGCCTGAAATAATGTAAAGAAAAGAGAGAGAGAGAGAGAGAGAGAGAGAGAGAGAGAGAGAGAGAGAGAGAGAGAGAGAGAGAGAGAGGAGTGTGAGTCCAACAGAGTAGAAGAAGTTCATCACTGATAAGAAACATGAAAGTTACCAGTGTGGGCTCTGGATGGAGGTGGAAGGAGGTGAATGGAGGTGGTTAAAGATAGAAGGAGGTGGTTAAAGATAGAAGGAGGTGGTTAAAGTTGGAAGGAGGTGGTTAAAGATAGAAGGAGGTGGTTAAAGGTGAATGGAGGTCAGAGTCATGGGTCGTATTTTTTCAGTTTTCGGTCTTTTGTCATAAATCCTCGTTCGTTCTCATATTTATTTGTTATTTTCCTTTGAGTTGCAGTAAAAATATTTCCTGTCTTTAGTCATGTTTTCAGCTGCTAAAGATGACGTTTGCAGTTGGTAGATGTGAGCGTATTCCAGGTGTAGGAGCAAACAGCTTCTGTCTGGAACTGAGGTTTTGGGGGAACAGTGGATCCACTGCTGCCTTTGGCGTCTTCTGCATCTGAAACCACTTTGAAGTCTCCATCTTGTCATTTTCTTTAATCCGTCCCGTCCATCCTCTCTCCTTCACCTCCTTTTTTCCCTCTCCCCTCGGACACTTTTCACCCTCTCTTTTAAAACTGACTTGGTTTGTTTTTATGTTGTTCAACATTTACTCGTAGCACATGTCAATGTTTTTTCGAGCTGTCAATTGATTAAAATGTTTAATCCGATTAATCACAAGGTTAGTTTGTATTAATATTAATTAATCATGATCAAAACACTTTATGTCAATCGACTCTTCTGTCTTGGGTTTTTTTGTTTTGTTTTGTTAAACAACAAATACATGGGGACAAATAATACAAACCATGCTACAATCCACACACACAAAAAAACTAACACAAAAAGGTGATGCAAACTTTAAAACATAAAAAAACTAACACTTTATAATACCTACACACAACTGACCATGTATTAACTCTTTATTACCTATTTATAAATGGGTTGTTCATTATGTATTAACCATTTGTTACCTATTTGTTAATGTCTTGTAAAGGTTCATACTAGTGTAAATGTAAAATTAGATTATTTTTAACCAACAGGTGCAGTGTTTACAACTGTTTCTTTGTTTACCTGTAAAGCAGATATACAAACACTGCACCTGATGGTTAAAAATAATCTAATTTTACATTTATCTTTGGAAGACACTAGTATGAACCTTTATAAGACATTAACAAATGGGTAACAAATGATTAATACATAATGAACAACATTTATAAATGAGTAATACATAGTGTAGAGGTATTATAAAGTGTTACCAAAAACTCTCCTAAAATAGAGGAAAATAAACCTTACACAACATTCAAAACTTATGCAAAACCAGAAACAACATGTGTTTTTACATTTTTGAGCGTCAGATGTAAATGTAACTATGGATAGTTTTCAACATTTCCATTCCGGAATGAAATGGAATTTCATTCATTTTGTATTTTTAACCTGTAAAAACTCAATTCTCGTAAATGAAAGGCACTTTTGATCAAATATTTTGTCGTTTTTACCTGCACTCATCCTCGTGTAAACAGCCCTGAGTCTAAATACATGAATAAATTGACCACAGTCTTATATAGATGCAGTAAATACTTTATTAATCCTTTTTCAAGGAAATTACTTTTGTTACAGCAGCAGAAAAAACATTCATTCATTCATCACAGATCACACACAAAAAAAGAGATAATTATTTCCCATACAAAGATCATTATTGCTCATTAAAAAAAATACTATTACCCATAAAAGATCACTATTACCCATTCAAAAGGTCACTGTTGCATATAAAAAGATCACTATTCCCCATAAAAGATTAAGTTAAATTTTATTTATGAAGCCCCAAATAACAACAAAGTCATCTCATAGGGCTTGAGAGAAAAAAATACTATTACTCATAAAAAGATCACTATTACTCATTAAAAAGAAAACTATTACTCATAAAAAAGATCACTATTACTCATAAAAAGATCACTATTACTCATAAACAGATCACTATTACTCATAAAAAAGATCATTATTACTCATAAAAAGATCATTATTACTCATAAAAAAATTATTTTTGCACATTTAAGGGTATAGTCTAGTCTCACTCTAATATAAAAGCGTGTTGAGCTTAATATGACGCCTTTAAAGGCATATCTAGAGTTAGCATATATCTTTTATCACTTCAGTTTGTTCAGTGTGGTATTTACTTTTGGACATAGAAGTGCCTTTCACTGCTCCAGTTACCAGTGTATTCCTACTGCCACATTGGCTTCCATTTCCATCTCCTCAGGCTAAACATATGGTGGGATGTGTACAAAAGTGGTTATAAATATGTATGCATCTTTTTTACAAATTGTATGACAAAACCTGAAAACATAAGGAGGAAGAATGCCCACGGGGAATATTTAGTTGTCATTGTGCATAATTTAGAAGCACAGGCTTTTTCTTTTTTTTCTTTTCTTTTCACATGAATGTCTATAACTGAAGGGCATCATTTCCTGAGCTGCTTCTTTCATGTCATCTTCCTCTTTATCGTCAGTGTTCTACACATGTAACTGGCGTGTTTTGACATTTTCACGTATCTGAATTGACAACGTGCGCAGTCTGTTGTCATGTTTCTGCAGCGTTCAGGTTCTTTTGTTGGTCTTCATGAAAGGAGGGATATAAAGGTTGTTCGTAATGTTTGGGTTTTTTTGTTTTGTTTAGCGAATTGTTTTTTTATTTTGTAGTCGTACGTCCACAACCATCCACTTCGACTGTTTTTACTCATGGGAGATTTGTCAGGTTTTTGACCTTATTATGTAAACTACATTGGGATGATTTTTGTTTTGTTTATCTGTAAACGTTGCCTTCATTGATGAGAGGGGTTTTCCAAATTATGGGATAAAACTCAAAAACCGTACAAACAGTACATTTTATGATGATTTTGATTTATTTATGAAATATATATGTATATTTTTTAACATTTGTATTATCTTTATATTCATCTCTATGTGCATTAAAACACATTTAATATGTGTGTAAGTTTGTAACAGATTTTATTTTATTTATTTTTTTTTTACACATTTAAAAAAGATAAATGTAAAATATCTATGTATGTTTTTAATCAGTATTGGGGTATTTTTAAGAGTTTTAAATATCCTCCCTCCCCCTCATATTTTTACATTCATAAAGTTTCCTGTCAAAAAACACATACTTTTAGCTAACACCTCTGTAAATAACACCTCGTGGGGGCGGAGCATCATAAGGACCAATCCATGAAAAGAAAACTTTATATAATCAGGCTTTTGTTCGCCCCAAACTCCATGTCCTCTCTCACTTTCACTTGAGGTGTGATATTTTCTTTCTCCTAAAAAGTTAATTAACATGTACTGTAGTTAGCTAACAACATATACTGTGGTTAGCTAACAACATATACTGTAGTTAGCTAACAACATATACTGTGGTTAGCTAACAACATATACTGTGGTTAGCTAACAACATATACTGTAGTTAGCTAACAACATATACTGTGGTTAGCTAACAACATATACTGTAGTTAGCTAACAACATATACTGTGGTTAGCTGACAACATATACTGTAGTTAGCTAACAACATATACTGTGGTTAGCTAACAACATATACTGTGGTTAGCTAACAACATATACTGTGGTTAGCTAACAACATATACTGTGGTTAGCTAACAACATATACTGTAGTTAGCTAACAACATATACTGTAGTTAGCTAACAACATATACCCTAGTTAGCTAACAACATATACCGTAGTTAGCTAACAACATATACTGTGGTTAGCTAACAACATATACTGTAGTTAGCTAACAACATATACTGTGGTTAGCTAACAACATATACTGTGGTTAGCTAACAACATATACTGTAGTTAGCTAACAACATATACTGTGGTTAGCTAACAACATATACTGTGGTTAGCTAACAACATATACTGTAGTTAGCTAACAACATATACTGTGGTTAGCTAACAACATATACTGTAGTTAGCTAACAACATATACTGTGGTTAGCTAACAACATATACTGTGGTTAGCTGACAACATATACTGTAGTTAGCTAACAACATATACTGTGGTTAGCTAACAACATATACTGTGGTTAGCTAACAACATATACTGTGGTTAGCTAACAACATATACTGTGGTTAGCTAACAACATATACTGTAGTTAGCTAACAACATATACTGTAGTTAGCTAACAACATATACCCTAGTTAGCTAACAACATATACCGTAGTTAGCTAACAACATATACTGTGGTTAGCTAACAACATATACTGTAGTTAGCTAACAACATATACTGTGGTTAGCTAACAACATATACTGTGGTTAGCTAACAACATATACTGTAGTTAGCTAACAACATATACTGTAGTTAGCTAACAACATATACCCTAGTTAGCTAACACCATATACTGTAGTTAGCTAACAACATATACTGTAGTTGGCTAACTGCATGTACTGTAGTTGGCTAACTGCATGTACTGTAGTTGGCTAACTACATATACTGTAGTTAGCTAACTGCATGTACTGTAGTTAGCTAACTGCATGTACTGTAGTTAGCTAACTGCATGTACTGTAGTTAGCTAACAGCATGTACTGTAGTTGGCTAACAACATATACTGTGGTTAGCTAACCACATGTTTACACTTTTTAAATCCAAGTTTATTTTTGTCACCCCCCCAGGGGAGACGTGCCTCACTATTATAAAACCACTGCCTTAAGGGAAAGTTAAATAACCTGCAACGATAATAAAAACACAATTGTTCATGTAAATCTTCTTATTTTTTTTCAAAGTTTATTTCATTGAATCCATTCGACTGAAAACCTGCCTGTTTTTTTTTTCTCCTCTTTGTCTCCAGGGTACAGCACCATGAGTCCGCAGGAGGACAGCGAGAATCCGCCCGGCAACAACGACCCGCTGTCGGCAGGTGTTGACGTGGGTAACCATGACGACGACCTGGACCTAGACACGCCGCCTCAGACGGCCGCTTTGCTCAGCCATAAGTTCCACCCGTACCGGCACACGCACACGCACCACTACCCGCTGCACACGCACACGCACCACCTGCAGGCCGCCGTCACCGTCCACAGCGTGGACGCAGAGTGCTGATCCTCGCAGCGGCGTTTATTACCCTCCTGCCGGGGACCGGAACTCTGCGATTTGGGGTTGTATTTTTTTAAATGTTACCTGAACGAGTGTCTTCAGTGCTCAGTGGGGACGGAGACAGAGACGGACTAAAACCTACACTGCCGGAGGATCCTCGGCTTCGCAGTTTGACTCTAACGTCTCATCCTGTGTTTTTGAAACCGACTCGAAAGCTTGGAAACGCACACACGCACACACACGCACACACACACACACACACACACACACACACACACACACACACACACACACACACACACAGTAAAATATCCAAGCCATGTTGTTTGTTTCCTGAAGGAATGTGGTACTGAGGACTCGACTGGAGCACGAAGCCACCGTTCAGAACAAACCAAGCACTGATGAGCCTCTTCAACACAACTGGAACCCCCAAAAGCATTGTGGGATACTGTTGTTTATTTGTTTGTTTTTTTATACTCAAATGCAAAAGGCCAGAACAAACACACATTTGGACCAGTGGATGCCTAATGGGAACGTGGAGCTGGATACAGACCCCTTTTAACCCCCCAACGCCACCCCCCCACCCTTTCCAGAGCTCCATCTCAACCTTCGACTTTGGAAATTTGTGTGAAAAACTGTTGGATATTTCCACTTCGGAACGTTTTACCTGCATTTAAATGTCTGCGAACTTGTTTCTCTGTACGACTCACCCCGTGTCATTCCCATTTTAAACAGAGGAGGAAACACAAAAAAAAAAAAAAAAAAAAAACAATATAAAGAAGAAACTATTATTTTTCTACTATTTATTAAGAGGTAAAAATAAAAATACTAAAAAAAAAAATACAGGACAGATGAGCAAACAGTTTCCTCTAAAATAACAAAAAAATACTCGAACTCACTTGGAATACTGACGCTCCTAGGGCTCATTGTTTTCAGTTTTATCCCCCTCCACCGCAATCTGTGAATGTGTTTATTTTAAAATGTAAAAAAAAAATATTAATAACAAAGGCTGGACATTTCCAGCATAAAAATATTCCATCTTTTATTTTTCATCATGATGAGCGGCTCATTTGCATATTTGCCGTTGTTCGACCAGAGGATCCTGTTTACGATGTGTGTGCGATGAACAGTGTCGTCTTTTAACAAAGTACATATTTTTGGAGGACCTCAAATGTGAGGGATATTCAGATCAGTTCCTTTCAAGGAATTCTTGTATTTTTGTTGAATATATAAAAAAAGAGAAAAAAAAAGAAACTAAAACGATGAGCCTTAAACACGTGGGTCAAAGCCGTGAGGAGGATTTTATGGAGTGGAAGGTTTGTTGAGCCACGTTTTATCGTAACAGTGCATTTTGTAATAAACGTCTAAAAAAAACTCTTTCATTTTATTCTGTGATAAAGACGCATTTTGTTATTAATTTTGCCACATTATGTAATAAGTAGTACTGACAATTTTAACTGAGTATTTTAATGGGATTAATCACAGGTTGGTTTGGATTTATTTGAATTAATCACAATCAAAACACTTGACGTTGGTCAATTGTTCTTTATCGGGGGGGTTTGTACTAAAAAGTTCCACAGAATGCAGAGAAAAAGAAAAAAAGATACAGGATATAAAACATGCAAAAATCCACTAAAATGTAAAAAGTGATGAAAATCCAAAACATATTTAAAAACTCTTCCAAAATACAGAAAAATATCAAAATATCCTAAACGTATACAAAAAATTATATATTAAATATTATAAAATGCAACAGTTTATTACGAAATGCGGACGTTAATTACGAAATGCGAACGTTAATTACGAAATGCGGACGTTAATTGCAAAATTCAGAAGTTAATTACGAAATTTGGAAGTTAATTACAAAATTCGGAAGTTAATTATGAAATTTGGAAGTTAATTACAAAATTCAGAAGTTAATTACGAAATTTGGAAGTTAATTACAAAATTCGGAAGTTAATTATGAAATTCAGAAGTTATGAAATTCAGAAGTTAATTACAAAGTGCTGAAGTTAATGATTAAATGCAGAAGATAATTACGGAATGTGGAAGTTTATTACGAAACGAGGCAATTTGTTTTGAAATGCGACTTTATTATAAAATGAAATTAAAAAGTAAGTTTTGGACATTTATTTCACAATGCACCATTATTACAAAATGTGTCAACAGGGTTTGACAAACTGCACATTTATAAGTTGAATCTCGAGGCTGTGTG
Organism: Siphamia tubifer; assembly: GCA_020466265.1. NCBI lineage: Eukaryota > Metazoa > Chordata > Actinopteri > Kurtiformes > Apogonidae > Siphamia > Siphamia tubifer. The sequence continues at coordinate 5,883,864 of CM035786.1, read as the reverse complement.
TGTGTGTGTGCGTGCGTGTGTGTGTGTGTGTGCGTGTGTGTGTTGACGGCCTCTTGTCCAATCAGGAGGCAGAGCTGGTGGGTCTCCCTGGCCTTTTCCAGACTGTTGGGAACAGAGACAACCCTGCACCAGCTAAAACATTCCTGGCTCTCCTGTTCTTTGGTTGGAGGACAGTGGAACGTCCCGGTACAACCGTCTGGGACACGGTTTTTCCTCCACGTTTTGCTACAACTCGCTGCCTCTCAGGCCAACGTCAGTGCACCCTGACATTGAAACTGAATTATATTTTTGGCCGAATACAAGCTGGATTTCTACCGACGCTCAAGATGGCGTTTCCTTGTTGCCGTGGAAACTGCTGCTGTCGTCGTCGTACAGAGGTTACACCCATCGGTCAGCTCCTCTGTGGTTAACCACTCGAAACGTCTTTTCTTCACGAAGTGTACATGTGTGTGTGTGTGTGTGTGTGTGTGTGTGTGTGTGTGTGTGTGTGTGTGTGTGTAAAAGTGTGTGTGAGCGTGAAGAAAGAACGACTATCCACCTTTTCAGCAAATGCATTATTGTATTTTTTTTGTTTTTCGAGATAGTATTAGAAAATAGTCGAAATTATAATGATTGAGAAATCCACTTATTTTTATTCTGATGAAGTCACATGACCCAGTTTGTGTTTAGTGGGTTTGATTGTTCAACTCAAGTATCACATCAGCGTGGCGTCGATTTTTACTTTTTTTGTTAATTTTTTTTGCCCAAATGTTTATTATTGTCGTCAGAGATTCATTATGAAGTGTAAATACAGAATCACAAATAGCTATTAATGTCCTGTATGCTCCTTTTTTTTTTGTTTTTGTTTTTTTAACATATGTTGTCAAATGATGCTCAGATATTCGGGTTGGAACGGTCTGTTCATGGTGTCTCACTATATTTTTTTGATGCCTTGGATGTTTTTGTTAGTTTTATTTTTCTTTAGGTCCATATTGGATGGAAATCAGTACTTTGAAAAGAAAATGAATACACACTTTTATGTTTGAGAGACTTTTAGTTTTTAATTAAGCTTTTATTGTGTCAAAGAAAGCTAATCTCTCCATCGACTAATATAGATGTGCAACGTAACGGTACTGCGTCTTTCTTATGTTTTTTTTTTTGTTTTGTTTTTTTGTTTCAGTGTTTCATGACCAAAAATAACCTTGTACTGTAGATGATGTGGGATTTCTGTTACATCCATTCACGAGCGTTCATTTACATCATTTTGTGTATTTGTCACTTATATTTGTGCACATATCTTGACTCGGTGATGAAAACATCCCATACGGAGGTAAAGTATTAACTAATCTTAATTAAAAGTCAGTGAATAAATCATAAATCAGAGCATCATTTACTATTGATTTATTGATTGATTTATTAGGTTTATTTACACTTCCTGTCATCTTGTGTCAGCTTTAAACTAGAAGTCTGCGCGGGACACAATTTTCAATCCCGCACCTGCCATATTTTGGCAAGTCCCGCAGGATTCAGACGTGAGTTGAAATGTGGCGTACGGAAAATCGCTGGCCCGGTGTCGCTCAGGGAGCCCGAGTCCTTCTGATGGAGGCTCAGCTCGTGGACGGGGGCCAGTCTTCTCTGAGTCAGGTTGTTTGTGAATGCTAGCCTACCCTTGCTACACCCCCCCCCCCCCCTCCCCCCAGTGGCACCAAATCTAATGTTCTAGTTATGTTCAAAGTAACTTTTGTCTAGATTTCCCTGAACCTGGTCGACCAATCACAGTGAAGTATAGAGTCAGAGGGCGGGCCTAACAAGGTGATGCTGCAATGATTTGGAGAAAAACAACCATAGAAGAAGAACAACAACAGGTGTAGATTTCTTTTTATCACAGATGAGTGAAGAATTTGAGAAAACGTCAACAATCTTTAAATTCTTTTTACAGAAGCGACAACAGTCGTTCAGCTCCATAATCCACCATTTTGTTTAGTCATTCCTAACTTTCTCTGGACTCCTCCGTCAACTTTCAGGCGCTCTAACTACGTCATCCTAAAGATTACACTGATTGGTTGTAGTACCGTCCTATTGCATACAGAGGATTTGAAAGACAATCTTTTAGCCCCGCCTCCTCTGACTATGAAGCACCACTAGACCCATACATGGAATGAACAGGGATAGCACAGCTAGGCTAATGTGAATGCAGCAGCAGGTGTTAAACTCCATCTAAATACTGACACCAGACAGATGGTCAACAAGTACCTGAAGGGAAAGTTGAAAAGAACTTTGAACAGAGAGCTCAAGAGGACGTGAACCTGGGTGGGGTCTGCACAGTCCGCCAGGGGGGGTCAACCTCAGTGGGTCAGAGTCGGCAGCTCGATGTTGGGAGGATCCCCCTGCAGGACCTCCCCCATCTCACATTTATATATGACAGTCAAAATTAATCATATCTTATATTTTAAACGCGTCTTTATTTTGGCGGGACTGCAGCTCATCACCACACCCACAGTGTGCCCCCCCCATTCAAAATTTGTCGCACTGCTTTGTGTTGGGTCCCTCAGGTCCTGTGGGAGTGCAGGGTTCTAGTTTAAAGCATTTAAAAAGCACAAGAAAAAGAGTTTTTAACATCAAAATCAAAGTCTATTCTGTCAAATTAATTTTACACCCCAGTTTCCAAACAAAATCTAGATGAAAATCAGTCTTTTTTTTGTGTGTGTCTGTGTGTGTTGGATCGGTATTTTTGTTTTTTTGTTTTCTTCTAAATTTTATTTTGAAAGGCATTTTTTTCTGGAGAGCTTTGAAGCAGTATTTACCAGCTGATGTAAACAAGTATAATGTCTGTATACAGAACACTCTGAATCACATTAAATAATGTATTGAAGGAAAATGTGTACATCAACCCCCCCTCATGTATCATATAAAGTTATCAAATTGAGATTTATTGCAATGTGAATGTGATAAAAGTCAATTTTACATTTAAACTTATTGTCTTTATTATTTCTAACTTTTATTTATTGTTGTTACTGTCAATGCATTTTAATGGTTGTTTTTTTTCCCTAAACTCAGGGTCAGGGCTGTAAATGGGTCATATCACCATTTTTATTGGCTCATCAGTTGTCACAGTAACAAAAAAAATATGTTTTGCGATCATAAACAAGAAAAATATATCAAGTAGAAGAAGAAGTATGTTATCTAGAAGAGTGTGTTCCTGTCGACCTCAGCCAAGATGAGAAATGTTGAAGACATGCGTCAATTGTGAAAAATATAACAAGACAAAAATAAGGTAAAAGAGATTATACCAGGATATTCAGATGAAATGAATGTAAAAGATACGATAAAAAGAAAAGAAAAAGATGGAAGATCCAAGAGCAGGAAATGAGAAAAGGTGCAGTGGTGGAGATATTAAAAACTGTGAGAAAACTAAAATGAAAAAATAAAATGGAGGTAAAAGATACTACAGGACAAAAATGAGGGAGAAGAGAACCCAGAAAGGGATGTAAAAGATATGACACAGAAGACAGAAAATATGCAATGAGAAAGAAATATAAACTGCAAAATATAAGTTAAATTTAGAAAATAATAATAGAAAACAATCAAATAAAATATATGTCTATATTAATGTAGGTATGGGACAATTGCAAAGAGATGTAACGACACAAAAACTAGAAAATGACCATTACATGTTGTGACAATGTCAAACTTTATACAGTACAACAGTTATCACAGTTTAAATACAATTAATTACGGCGAAAATACTACATTTGTGTACTTGTTTAGTAGATTTTTTTTTTTAAAAATGTATATTCTGGGAAATTCCTTGTACCCCTGCCTCTGGAAAATCTCCATTTGAAGGAGTATAAAGCCCCTACCCCCTACCCCCCTACCTTAACGTGAACTGAGACAAGAGTCAGTATATTTTCCATATGAATGTGTTTTTATATGAACGCATGTAGAAGTTTAGACTCTGTTTGTAAACCTTGTCAAATCCCTGCACAGTTTATGTTAACCTTTGACCTCAGCAGGTCAGGGATTAGAGGGTGAAATGGTTCCAGTCACAATCTGTTCTGACAGCAGTTTTTTTCAATATTGCATAGCGTGGGTCAAAGGTCAAGCTGTTTCTGGGAGGAGGAAGAATGGAAGCACATAGTTCCTGGTAGAACCATCAGTTATTTATGAGTCTTTTCTGGTACGGAGTCATTCCTGGCAGCTGAGAAACGACTACAGATGGAACTGTAAGATGGTCCCAACACAAACACATACACACCCAGACTCAGATGGTGTATACAGGACCTTCAAGTTTGGAGATTTTTAATTTTTTTTCAGAATATATGCATTGATAACAATAAATAATATCACTGCTGCTCTATCTTTTTTTTTTTTTAGAAAGTATCTTCTTCATTAAATGTGTTAAATCTTGCATAATTTAAGAAGATGACTCAGAAAATAAATGACTTTAGTGTTTTTAATATATATGTTGGTGTGAGGTGGTCAAAGTACTCACATTCTGAAGTTAAGTAGAAGTACGGCTAGTTGAGTGAAAAAAATACTTCGGTAAAAGTACTGAAGTGAAACACAAAAAAGTACAACTTCTCAACTGTAATAAAGTAAATAAATTGTAAAACAGCATTTTTGTTTGCTATGGATGAAATAATATTTAAGCAGGAAAAGAGGTTTGGGGGCGAGTACAGAAAAGGGTCTGATTTAATGCAGTTTTTATTTAAGAAGAGACTGTTAATTACAGTCTAATAACAAACAGTTGATTTCCAGGTAAACATGTTAGTACAGAGCAGTTACAATAATGATATGAAAACAACTGTAGAACAACTGACAAGGATGTGTCAAAGGGTTCATTTTTTTCAAGTTTAAGAAAAACCATAGTGTCTTTAACCCTTTAAACTCCCAAGGGTCCACATATAGGCCGGAAATAGTCACTTAAAAATGTTAATCAAACTACTCGAACCTGTCCCAAATGTCACATGACCTAATGTAGTTTAACAACAGAGGTTTTCACACATCAGAAGATTAAAAACCACTTTCATATCAAATATCCACAGCAGCTACAATCACTCATTTGTTCAAAATACAAATGTCAAATGGCTGATCTGAACCTTTATGTCTCATAATTATCCACAGAGGAACCATATTCTAACAAACACAGTCATAGTCCAACAAAAACATCTAAAATAAACAAAAAAAAACTGTCCATATATAGTCCAAAACACAGTAAAACATCAATAAATATCCACAAATGTTTTTTCTATTGCATCATTTAACAGGCTCCGCCTCCAATGTCCAATGTTCATTTATATTTATATATATATATATATATATATATATATATATATATAATTTAGTCAAACACCAACTGCATGTTATTAAAATGGTTCAATAACAACATTTAATTGACTTAATAAAGAAATGTAGGTGAAATTGAGTGGAAGTTTAAAGGGTTAAGCCACTGTGACATGGGCCGAGGGGGGGTATTTGACTATTAAAGAAGTGAATATTTTCCTTTTGAATTGAGCTGAATCACATCAGGACGATACAGTGTCAATAAATGAATGTATGTTGTGAATGTATGCAGCTTTTTTCCAACGGTGTAAAAGTGAAAAACGTGTTTAAATCAAACTTATGGCTGTGACAGATTTATGTTGGTGACTTGAATCAATACTCAGGTATTTAATTTTCTGTGGTTTTAATCAATAAATCTTCTCATTTCAAATGTCATAAATGAATGAATGAAATGACAAACGCTGATGGATGACGAGGAGGAGAATCCATTTCATCCACTAACAATAAATTATAATATTCAATATTTACTTGTAGCTTTGGTACTATAATAATACACCACATGTGGATGTTTCTACTTCTTTAAGTCCATTTTAATGTTCCTGTCGGAACGCTGCACAATTTATCAAATTGGAATGACAATATCAATTTAAAAGTCCAGATTTAGGAGGGATTTGGTGTTATCTAATTACAGAAATGGAAATAAAACACCCTCAGTCCTGTGGATTTAAGGACAGTGAGTACAGAACAGGGGCGGTGCTAGAGATTTTTCCCTGGGGAGGCAAAGGTGGGGCAATAAGTCCAGAGGGGGGGTTATGCAAGGGATAATGCATGGAACACGAGTTACGTCGGGGTGTTGTTCCGCCCCGAAGGGGAATATTTTTCGATAGTAACTCGTGTTCCATGTATTATCCCGCTTATTCTACAGGTTATTACAGTTTATTACTGTCACTACTCTAACAGACTAGTGTTGTGAAATAGGCGGGGCAGACAGAAGGGGGGTGCAGAGAGTTTTAGGCGGAGAAAAGAGAAAGACGGATGTACACAGCCAGGTCGGCGACCGGAGCAGGTGTTGTCCCGTTCCTGCAAATAAATACTGAAAACGAAGCTCACTGAAACCGCTCCTTGTTTTATAAAAACCATCATAGAGGAGTTAACTGAGGGGTAAAATACTGGAGATTCTGTACGAGGTGAGGACGGCAATTTCCCCTGATTTCCTGACTATGGTAAGGATGACATCAGAATAGGTTAACATTGGATAAGCTAGCAGTTACAACCAAGCTAATATTTACTTTAAAAGTGACCGAACTACCTGCGGAGTGATATGGTACAGTGAATCTGAAGTGACAAAACCCGTTGCCATGGGCAGCGGGCGTTAACGGCGCAGCGGGCGTTAACGGCGCAGCGGGCGTTAACGGCGCAGCGGGCGTTAACGGCGCAGCGGGCGTTAACGGCGCAGCGGGCGTTAACGGCGCAGCGGGCGTTAACGGCGCAGCGGGCGTTAACGGCGCAGCGGGCGTTAACGGCGCAGCCCGCTGACGTCATTCAAAGTGAACAGGACGTTCTAGAGGGCCGATGAATAAGGATGAAAAATAACTCTATAGGTAGGGCAGGACATTAAAAAAAAAAAAAACACAGCATATTCCGCACTATAAGGTACTCTGTCAATGAATGGTTTATTTCTGAGGGGTTTTTCATATATAAGGCACACTGGACTATAAGGCGCATTAAGCAAAGCCAGAGTTCACCCATATACTGTAGAAGCCACACTGTGGTTTTTGCAGGAAATTAAAGTCTCTTAAGTGTCACCTTATAGTCCAGGAAATACAGAAACCTTTTTCTTCACAAATATCATGTAATTTCCCATTCAAAAATTGCTGTGGACATTTTAGAAACATCTAAATATTGGTACGAACACATCCGTAGCGTTCATCCACTATTTCTAAAGTGCTTGCACAGGCCTGACAATCACAGCACAACGTGTGGGGAAACTGGGACTGTGGACCGCACGAAAATATGCTGCTAGTGCATGTCTGCTGTACTAGTTGGCAGAGGAGAGACTGACTGAAATGACCTGAGGGTGCTTGGACACCGAGCTGAGTGTCCTAATTCAGTGTATCTGTGGTAGAGAGCAGAAGACAGCTGCACGGAAAAAGAGAGAGTACGACTGAGAAACTGACAGTTTTATTGGTCATCTATAACTGCATTATATATTTAATTATAGTTATCGTCACGAGACTGACATTTAAGTCTAGTTTGGTCTCCTTTTTGTCACATGATAAAGGTTCGTTGATAGCAATATTTAGTCACTATAAGGTGCACTGTCAATGAATGGATTATTTTTTAGATTCTTCATATATAAAGTGAACTGGATTATAAAGAACATTAAGTGAAGTCAAAATCATTAGATAAAAAGTCTAAATTATTAGAAAAAAAATTAAACTTTGAGATAAAAAGTCTAAGTTATGAAGTATAACATCTCAATTATTAGATAAAAAGTCAAAATTATGAGATAAAACATCTAAATTATTAGATAAAAAGTCAAAATTATTATATAAAACATCTAAATTATTAGATAAAAAGTCAAAATTATGAGATAAAACATCTCAATTATTAGATAAAAAGTCAAAATTATGAGATAAAACATCTAAATTATTAGATAAAAAGTCAAAATTATTATATAAAACATCTAAATTATTAGATAAAAAGTCAAAATTATGAGATAAAACATCTCAATTATTAGATAAAAAGTCAAAATTATGAGATAAAACATCTAAATTATTAGATAAAAAGTCAAAATTATTATATAAAACATCTAAATTATTAGATAAAAAGTCAAAATTATGAGATAAAACATCTAAATTATTAGATAAAAAGTCAAAATTATGATATAAAACATCTCAATTATTAGATAAAAAGTCAAAATTATGAGATAAAACATCTAAATTATTAAATAAAAAGTCAAAATTGAGTGTCCTAATTCAGCAGAAGACGACAGCTCCACGAAACAACAGGCAGAGTACGACAGAAACTGTGACAGAGGAAGACGAGACAAAGACAGGCCCAGGAAGCAGTGCTATGACAAAAGAGACGGAAAACTGATGAGTTAAAGGGACACGGGGACAGACAGACAGACAGACAGACAGACAGACAGACAGACAGTGGCTCGGCTCCACTTCCCTGCTGCTGCATCTTGGGTAAATTGGACGAACACTTTGCTCCTCTCCATTTTCACTCAGCGTCATGAGGAGTACTGATTAACTGGACTGTGCTCCATGACCTTGTCTTTAAATAGACAGATATGGACCATTCTCACTGACACTAAACACAACTGATCAAGTGACAAGAATCATGTCAACATAAGATTGAAAAAAAGAGGGAAAAAAAGACAGGTGCATTATGGATCTTTTCCAATTACCCAGTGGAGGTGTCTGTCAGTGTCAGAGAGCAGTCTGAACCACAACTGGAATACTGACTGGAATACTACTAGAATACTGACTGGAATACTGACTAGAATACTGACTGGAATAATGACTGGAATACTGACTGGAATACTGACTGGAATACTGCCTGGAATACTGACTAGAATACTGACTGGAATACTGACTGGAATACTGACTAGAATACTGACTAGAATACTGACTGGAATACTGACTGGAATACTGACTAGAATACTGACTAGAATACTGACTGGAATACTGACTAGAATACTGACTAGAATACTGCCTGGAATACTGACTAGAATACTGCCTGGAATACTGCCTGGAATACTGCCTGGAATACTGACTGGAATACTGACTGGAATACTGACTGGAATACTGACTAGAATACTGACTAGAATACTGACTGGAATACTGACTGGAATACTGACTAGAATACTGACTAGAATACTGACTGGAATACTGACTAGAATACTGACTAGAATACTGCCTGGAATACTGACTAGAATACTGCCTGGAATACTGCCTGGAATACTGCCTGGAATACTGACTGGAATACTGACTGGAATACTGACTGGAATACTGCCTGGAATACTGCCTGGAATACTGACTGGAATACTGACTGGAATACTGACTAGAATACTGACTAGAATACTGACTGGAATACTGACTAGAATACTGACTAGAATACTGACTGGAATACTGACTAGAATACTGACTAGAATACTGACTGGAATACTGACTGGAATACTGACTAGAATACTGACTAGAATACTGACTGGAATACTGACTGGAATACTGACTAGAATACTGACTAGAATACTGACTGGAATACTGACTAGAATACTGACTAGAATACTGACTGGAATACTGACTAGAATACTGACTGGAATACTGACTAGAATACTGACTGGAATACTGACTAGAATACTGACTGGAATACTGACTGGAATACTGACTAGAGTACTGACTGGAATACTGACTGGAATACTACTAGAATACTGACTGGAATACTGACTGGAATACTGACTGGAATACTGACTGGAATACTGACTGGAATACTGACTGGAATACTGACTAGAATACTGACTGGAATACTGACTGGAATACTGACTAGAATACTGACTGGAATACTACTAGAATACTGACTGGAATACTGACTGGAATACTGACTAGAATACTGACTGGAATACTGACTGGAATACTGACTGGAATACTGACTAGAATACTGACTGGAATACTGACTGGAATACTGACTGGAATACTGACTAGAATACTGACTGGAATACTGACTGGAATACTGACTAGAATACTGACTGGAATACTGACTGGAATACTGACTGGAATACTAGTGTGGAATGTTTTAGTGACAGAGACACCCTGTTGATCAGACTCTAACACTTCTCTCCTTTTTCTTACAGAATTCTGAAGTATTTTATATTTCCCTCTGACCAGGCGTGTGTTCTGCATCCACACACAACGGAAGATTCCGGCATATTAGCGGAAACCCTCAGATGTCGATGCATTTTTGGGTGTATCAGGGCTGTAGTCCATGCTTGTCAGTGGTATCTATGCAAATGTTTACCCCTCCTAAAATGGCTGCCGGCATAACAAGGTAAAGTGTCCTAGATGATGACATCATCACGCATCCATGTATAACGACTTCTTGCATTTTTTTTTTTTTCAACACTGAGTGGAAAGGCTACGGTTCAACAAAGACAGTATAGCTCACTTTTAAAGGCTTTATTTTTGGATATTTTTGAAAGTTTCAGATTTTTTTACTAGATAAATACATATTTCATCCATGGCAAAAAAAAATTTTTTTAAATCTCTTTTTTTACAATTGAGAAGTTGTACTTTTTTTTTTACTTTTACTTCAGTAAAGGAGTTGAATCAGTACTTCTACTTTGACCAGAGTATTTTTCCACACAAATATCTGTACTTGTACTTAAGTACAGAGTGTGAGTACTTTTGACACCTCTGTATGAGGTCAATAATATTCATTAGGTGTGTGTGTATAAGACAGTACATTTGAGGTCATGTGATCTGTTGAAGGTGACAATACCAGCACATGAACGGCCGTACCTTTCTCACTCCTGACCGACTTGCTGGACCCATTAAAGTATCTTCCCTGGTACAACGTTCAAGAGCTACAGTGTATGTATGAGTGCTGTAATTAGGACATGAATTGGGCAGGGACCTCCTGTGCATATTGTCCCACTGGTTTCAGGTCAGCTGTTTTTAGTAGGTCACATGTCCCTTAATGTCTTCTGTTAGAAGAAAAAGAAGCCACACCACACTACACACCACAACACACTACACTACACACCACCACACACTACACTACACACCACCACATCACACCACACAATAGCACATCACATCACACCACACCACATCACACCACATCACACCACACAACATCACATCACACCACACCACATCACCACATCACACCACACAACATCACATCACACCACACCACACTACACCACCTCACACCACAACACACTACACTACACACCACCACATCACACCACACAACATCACATCACACCACACCACATCACCACATCACACCACACAACATCACATCACACCACACCACACTACACCACCTCACACCACAACACACTACACTACACACCACCACATCACACCACACTACACCACCTCACACCACACCACACTACACTACACACCACCCCATCACACCACACAACAGCACATCACATCACACCACACCACCACATCACACCACACAACAGCACATCACATCACACCACACCACATCACCACATCACACCACGCCACACTACACCACCTCACACCACACCACACCACATCACACCACACCACCACATCACACCACACAACAGCACATCACATCACACCACACCACACCACATCACCACATCACACCACACAACAGCACATCACATCACACCACACCACACCACACCACACTACACCACCTCACACCACACCACTCCACATCACATCACATCACATCACACCACCACATCACACCACACAACAGCACATCACATCACACCACACCACACCACACCACACCACACCACACCACACCACACCACATCACCACATCACACCACACCACCACATCACACCACACAACAGCACATCACTCCACTCCACACTACACCACCTCACACCACACAACAGCACATCACTCCACTCCACACTACACCACCTCACCTCACACCACACCACTCCACACCACACTACACTACCTCACACCACACCACCTCACACCACACCACTCCACACCACACCACACAATGGCACATCACTCCACACCACACCACACCACATCACATCACACTACACCACACCACACCACATCACACCACACCACACCACACCACACCGCAGCATCTGTGATCATTAACCCTTTCACCACCACAGGGATGACTGGTGACACCACGATGCATGTATTTCAAATGACCATAACTCGTCTATACTTCGTGTAATTTTAATCCTTCAAACTGTCCCTAAAAGCTGTTAAACTAATCTTTCTGATACTATTACATGCATTATCATAATGACTGAGTACCATGTGGAGAGTACGAGGAAATGACAAGAAAAGACAGTGTTGGGAAGGGATATAGTGTGCCAAAAAAGTACACCTTAGTGTACTTTTGTGTGTGTGTGTGTGTGTGTGTGTGTGTCTGTGTCTGTGTGTGTGTGTGTGTGTGTGTGTGTGTCTGTGTGTGTGTGTGTGTGTCTGTGTCTGTGTGTGTGTGTGTGTGTGTGTGTGTGTGTCTTCAGGTGGACAGGAAGTGTTTCAGAAACGACCACTGCTAAAATAAAAGACGTTATTTTCTATTGGCAAATGCAACAATATATTTAATTTTTCTTCCTCATCCATATTTAATATTATTTAGTTAAAGTCCCTTTGGCTCATTATTATTGTGTAAAATTGCATTTTCATTGGTCCATGGAAAATATTTTAATTAAAAAATGCATCTCCTTCATTGTTGAAATATTGATTATTAAGTCACTTGCTTATGTTTGTAAATTGAATGTTTGTTAATTTATGTTTTTTTTATGTTTAATTTATGTGGGAGGTGTTATAATACCAAATTGAATTAGCATTAATTAATACATACTTTTTGTTATTTATCTATCTATCTATCTATCTATCTATCTATCTATCTATCTATCTATCTATCTATCTATCTATCTATCTATCTATCTATCTATCTATCTATCTATCTATCTATCTATCTATCTATCTATCTATCTATCTATCTATCTATCTATCTATCTATCTATCTATCTATCTATCTATCTATCTATCTATCTGTCTATCTATCTATACATATATGGCTTTGAAAACTTCAGTTTTAATCAGACTAAGGCCATAATTCAAATTTCTCTAAGTGTGTGTAAAGCTACTGAATCCTAACAGATATCCACATATAAGTGCTCACCATTCACTCCCACACACAATGAAGCACTTTGCCATTTAGGGTTCACCCCCCCCCCCCTCTTGTCTCTCCTCCACTTCCATTCCCTCCCGTCCTCACGCCTACTGAGCTCATCCCAGGTGCCTGCTTTGCCCGTTCAGCCACTCTGCCCACCCACGCCCTCACACTCTCAGTCCCAGCGAACAGCAGCAGCAGCAGCAGCAGCAGCAGCAGCAGCAGCAGCGAACGTTTTCCCACTTTCTTCTTCTCCTCTCTACTCCCACCCACTCCAAAAAGGCTGTGAATCACTGGCTGACACACTGAAGCACCAGCAGGGCTCTTGTGTTTTAGATGGAGAGAGGGACTAACATGTCTTTTTTTTTTTTCTCTTGGTTTGTGAAGCATGGGGCATTATTGTGAGGTATGACTCGTACATGTGTAAAAAGGCTTTAAACGCTGAGGTACGAACGTACGATGGAGAAGTCCACGTCTCTAAGTAATGTGTGAGCGTTGGTGTGTCTGGGTTGAAGACGCTGCTGGCATGCATGTGTGCCAGAGGGACTGAGAGAACAAATTAATTGTTCTCTCATGGAAACGTTGTTTAGCACTTAGTGGAGTGATTCATGCGTCTCCAAAAATCAGCCTGTGCAAGTGACAGGCAAGTCCTCGCTGTCTTTTCAGAGACCACTGTTCAATGATTCATGTCTCCCAATCTGTCAGAGGAACCCACTATTGTATGAGCTCAAACCTGACTGTTCTGTTCTGGTTCTGTTATTAGTGCTTTAAATGTCTTTGTTACAACTGACTGAAGATATTTATAAGGCTTTTTTTAAAGTGAGGCCGAACAATGATAGAATTTTTGTGTTATCATTTTTATTTTTTTTTTAGCAGTTGGTCCCTGGTTCTATTCCCACACCAGACCTTTCTTTGTGGAGTTTCTCCAGGTACTCCAGTTTCCTCCCACCATCCAAACACATGTCCTGATAGGTTAACTGGTTAACTGGTTAACTGGTTAATCTAAATCACCCATAGGTGTGAATGTGACAGTGATTGTTTGTCTATATATGTTCAGCCCTGAGATGAACTGGAGACTCATACAGGGTGACCTCTGACCCCGCCTTCACCCACTGTAGCTGGATTAGACCCCAGTGACCCCTGTGACCATAGTGAGGATAAAGCGGGTTCATATCAGCAGTTGGGTCATTCCTGGATATTGGGTAACTTTTCTGTCTGAGAGAGAGATCAATATTTGGGTACCACACACACATATAAAACTGTTGTTTAATTACTCCCTCTCTCCACTGTTAAACAGAAAAACACACACATGGTGGAGGTGAAAAGGTGTTTACAGAAGAAGTTCCAGATTCTTCCATATGCTACAGGTGTTAAAGACATTTACATGTAAAGACTGGAATACGACTGAAACACCAGGTGACAGTGTTTACTAAAGCCTCTGCTAAGAGTTAAGTCAGCCTAGCACTGTGCTAATAGCACTAGCCTAGCACTGTGCTAATAGCACTAGCCTAGAACTGTGCTAATAGCACTAGCCTAGCACTGTGCTAATAACACTAGCCTAGAACTGTGTTAATAGCACTAGCCTAGCATTGTGCAAATAGCACTAGCCTAGCATTGTGTTAATAGCACTAGCCTAGCACTGTGCTAATAGCTAAGAGAGTGAGGACTTTTAATAATGACTACAGACTCGATCACTCAGAGCTCAGTGAAGCAGCACCAGTTTGGATCTGGATGTTTGTAACTTATTTGTAAACTAGTGTTCTGTGCTAATAATTTATTTTATTTGTCATTAACAATTCCTTAAAGGGTTTAAAAGAATTCACAGAAATCCTGAGTCCTGTTTTTCACATATGTCCATTTCAATATTCGACCACGTATGACGTCACTCTGACGTTATGTGACGTCACACAACGACCAAATGTCACATGTTAGATCTAATGTTAAATATGAAGCACAAGATATTGTCTGATTTAACTAAATATGTCAATAACCTGCTTTAAGGTAAAAGTCATACATTTACCAAATATACCATTTGTTATCTCATCTGATGTCAAAAAGTGAATAAAAAAAAACACCTGATTCTATGTGGTCTGGACTCTGAGATATCACCACCGATGTGTTTTAGACGTTGACCTTCACTGTGATCTTGACCTTTGACCTTTATAGCTCAAAGTGTAATGGTTTCTTCCTTGACACATTAACAATCATCTCTGAAAGTTTCATCAAAATATGTCCATAACTTTTTGAGTTATCTTACTGACAAACAAACAGACAAACAAACATGAGGTAAACTATAACCTCCTCCGCAGACATAATAAGTAACTGGTGTATGTGAATTCCTCAGCTGGTGACCTCAGCAAATGGTCTTTGGATCGCCTACAAGTGATCCAAAAAGCTGCTGCCAGGCTGTTCCCATGTCACCCTCTTTTACCTGCTCTCCACTGGCTCCCATCACATTTAGAATCCAGTTCAAAGTTGTTGTAGTTACTTCCAGAGTTCTGCATGGACAGACTTCAGCCTACATCACTGACCTGCTGTGGCCTTATGTCCACAGCAGGTCTGTGAGGTCCTAGGTGATTCCTCGTTCTAGGCTTAAATCCAAAGGAGACTGCACCTCTGTGGAACTGTCTTACAAAATATAAGATCTGTGGACATGTTTAAAAAGCAGCTAAAGCATCTGTTTAGACTAGCCTTTGTTTGACTTGTTGTTTTTATCGCTGTCGGTCTGTGTCTGTTTTTATGTTGTTTCCTGCCGATACTATATGTTTTGTGCCTTTTATGGGTTTTTTTTTTGCCTTTATTTCTTTTGTGAAGCACCTTTTGAATTTTATGCTCTTGAAAGGTGCTATATGAATGAAGTTTATTAATAGAATTTTTATTTTTTTTAAATTTAATAATAATAATAATAATAATTCATTTTAATTGATGGTGCCTTTCAAGACTCCCAAGGACACCTTACATAAAAAACAGATTAAAAATACAGTTAAAATACAGTTAAAAATTACAATGAATAGGCAGCTCTGAAGAGGTATGTTTTGATTTGAGATTTGAAAGTGTCCAGAGAGTTTATTTGACGGAGGTGAGTGGGTAAGGAGTTCCAGAGTTTAGGGGCAGAATGGCTGAATGCTCTGGCCCCCATCGTGACCATTTTGACTGTGGACGTGGAGAGGAGAGCAGTCGAGGAGGAAGCGGAGGGAGCGTGATGGAGCAGGTCAGACAGGTACGAGGGAGCCAGGTTATGGAGGGCCTTGAATGTGAGCAGGAGGAGTTTATTTAACCAGGTTCGTCCCATTGAGATTCAATGATCTCTTTTTCAAGGGAGACCTGCCCAAAAATGGCAGCAACACATAGTTTAATTTACATTCAATTCACATAAAACACAATGACTAAAAACACATACACATAAAACACATTATGAATAAAAGCAGTGACGTTCATACAGTTTGTGTTCTAAAAAATGTCACTGCAAATGTAAAAACATTTAGAGACACACGGTTCTGTAGTTTCAGCTCAGTCTGCAGGTTATTGTTCCAAACAGTAGGAGCAGAAAACCTAAAGACTTTCTTTCTCACTTTAGTTCTAACTCTGGGAAAAACAAACTGCACAACGTTCAGTGATCTTCAGTTGTGTTCTCCATTTTTCAAAACTAAAAACAGGAAAGATAAACAGGAATTTTGCCAAGGATGACTTTGTAGATAAAAATGTACCAGTGTCCAAGACAGCGTGTGCTCAAAGACGTCCAGTCGACTTTAGAATATGAAGTACAATGATGAGTGAGAAATCTACAGTTAGTGATGAATCTCAGAGCTCCATGATCCACACTGACCAACCTGTGCAAACTGAGCAGAAGCATTCATGTACAGGACATCATCATAACCAAGAAACCATAAAAAGATAGACTCAACAAGTTTCTTTTTCACAGGAAACAAGATTCAGATTTTTTTTGCAACATGCTGAATGTGCTCTTTGAATGATAGCTTTTCACCTAACCCATAAAAAAATCACTACCGCCCCTTAAAAATCACTATTGTACATAAAACGGTCACTATTACCTATAAAAAAAACTGTCACTATTGTACATAAAACGGTCACTATTACCTATAAAAAAACTGTCACTATTGTACATAAAACGGTCACTATTACCTATAAAAAACTGTCACTATTGTACATAAAACGGTCACTATTACCTACAAAAAAACTGTCACTATTTTACGTAAAATGGTCACTATTACCTAAAAAAACTGTCACTATTGTACATAAAACGGTCACTATTACCTATAAAAAAACTGTCACTATTGTACATAAAACGGTCACTATTACCTATAAAAAAACTGTCACTATTGTACATAAAACGGTCACTATTACCTATAAAAAAACTGTCACTATTGTACATAAAACGGTCACTATTACCTATAAAAAAACTGTCACTATTGTACATAAAACAGTCACTATTACCTATAAAAAAAAACTGTCACTATTGTACATAAAAAGAGCATTATTGCACATTGAAGAATATAATTACTATTGGGGGGTCAGTCAGGGATATAACACTTTTCTATGGTATCCTTCCATATAAAAGTGACACTAGCATTAATAATGTAAACATTACATGTATATATTAATGTCCGTCATGCTGCTCTTCACCAGTATATGAAGTGTCTTCCTCATACACTATCGACTCACATCATTTCATCATTGAACATGTGTGTGTTTTCAGCTGCCAACACCATGGACCATGTCATCTCTTCACTGTTTAAGTCAATATTTGATCCAAAGCCAAAGATTCTATTGTAAAAACTGATGTTCCCACCATGTCTTTATTGATCACCATCCTGTCCTTTTTATGGTTCACTATGGTTTGTTGGTGGTGATTTGGAGCACATTTTCCTCCTTGGCTCGAACAATACAAAGCACTGGAGCAGGAAAAGGTGTATCAGAGGAGTCCGAGCACGACTTTTACTTTAGTGCTATAGTGAGACAGAGGTGAGGAAAAGTTTTCAAACACCCTTAAAATAAAACACAGTCTAAAATACTATCATGAGATATTTGTGGAAAAAGGTTTTTTTTGTATTTTAAAAGCATGTGGCTGCGTCAGACAAACAAACAAATGCAAATTATTTTTTGTGTTTATTGGTAAAAGGAAAAGATAACAAAACTAGAAAAGCACTCAGAAAGTGCAGACCCCCCCACACCCCCCACACCCCCCCACACCCCCTCTCTCTCTCAGATCACCACCAAAATGTAATCATTGTTCCTTGTGCCAGTATCAACATATCCTGAAAATTTCATCAAAGTCCTTCCATAAACTTCTGAGTTATCTTTCTAACAAACAAACAAACAAACAAACAAACAAATCCTGATGAAAGCAGAATGTCTTTGGTGGAAAACTAACACTTTTCATTCTTTGACTTCTATGAAACAGAACAAACTCAGAAGCAGCATCTATGTAGCTTTTGGAGAATGGAACAATACTGGGCACAGTTCAGTGACTTAAAGGTGGGGGTGGGACATCTTTTTTTGGAACATTTTTACCATATTGCTTCTAAACCTCTTCATGATCCCATATCACACATTGAAATAGAATATGTGCAAAAAAAACAAAAAACAAAACAGTTTTAGTCCAGTCTAGAGGGTGGAACCAAAGGAAACTCTGGCCAATCATTGTCCTGATCATCTTTACACTGATTGATTTGATGATACGTCCATCAAATATCAGCCCACCCCCCACCCCTCCTTCTCCTGTGCATTGACATAAACAGCAATGGTGGAAAAAACGACAACAGGCAGCAAAACCAAAGTAGAAACTGTGTCTGAAAAACGGCCTATGAGGAACCTGAGCAAAGAACGGAACAGGACAAGGGTGGGAATTATGTTAGCCAATTTTCTCCGTATAGAAAAGTTTATGCTAGCACACTGGATAACAATAACAACCTGTGACTAAGCAAGAGACGTCAATATAAGTCAATAAAAATGTGTATTTATACTTAGATTTAAGTAACCAGGGTGAAGGAAATGACTGATATGTCTAAATATTTATATGACCTACTGCCAATAGATCAGACATCGCCATCTATTCACCTTTTTGTGTACTACAGGTTCAAAAGTTCAACCTTTGTATCTAGACCAGAGGTGTCAAACATGCGGCCCGGGGGCCACATCTGGCCCGCCTAAGGGTCCAATCTGGCCCTTTGGATGAATTTATGAAATGCAAAAATTACACTAAGATATAAGTCACTTTAATTCATGGTCCACATTCAGACCAATTCAGTCTCATAAGAACCTATAAATAATCACAAGTAAAAATGTCTTTGTAAATGTAATTTTTTTTCATTAAGTGACACTAAAATGAAGTGTAATTTCACCAAAATATATGAACAAATATGAAAAATTGGAAATCTTAAGAGAAGTAAGTACAATTTTAATAATATTCCACCTATTACTAAATATTTTGTGCATCTGTAGATGCAGTGTGAGCTGTAAATTAGAATGTATATTTGTCAATGATAATAAAGCCTAATATTGTTTGTTTTCTTAATGTAATTTTACTTTTTTCGCTCTAAAACAGAGCGACAAGTTTGGAGTTGACATTATTTCTATATTATGTTTTGGGTATTTTTACTGGTTCGGCCCACTTCACATCAAATTTAACTGAATGTGGCCCCTGGACTACAATGAGTTTGACACCCCTGATCTAGACATTTCTTATTTTATATGATGAATTGGATCATACAAGTAATGATATATTATTTATTGTGTACAGTATTTATGGTAAATGTTCTGCATTTATATAGTTCTTTTCCACCTTCATGGTGCTCAAAGCGCTTTACATTAGCCTCTCATTCACCCATTCACACACACACTCATACACCAGTAGGTTTCTAAGGTCTAAGGTCAGTCCTACTGGGGGATTAAGTCAGGGTTCAGTGTCTTGCCCAAGGACACTTCGACATGTGGACAGCCAGAGCCGGGACGCGAACCGCCAACCTCTCGGTCATTGGGCGACCCACTCTACCAACTGAACCACAGCCGCATGTTAACAATATTAAATTAACATAATAACGTATTGGTTTATATAACCAATATGTTATTATATAATTTCTATTTATACTTAGGTTTAAGTAACCAGGCTGAATGAAATGACCCCCCATAAATAAATAAATAAATAAAAACAGGTCTAAGTAAAAAAATGCCCGGTTTGAAAAATCGTCCCAGTCCAGCCTGTGTCATAAAGGTATTTCATGCAAGACATCATTGGTGTGTTGAGCATTCAAGGATGTGAGGATTCTACCACTGGTTTGGAGTAACATCAAATGAATGGTAAACATAAATCAAATCTGAGGAAAAGACAAAAACACATTCAGTGGATCCCTAGTACTCTCTGGTTGAAACTCTGCACCCTGTCAGCTGACTGATCCTTAAGCTTGATTGAAGCATTCTTCCAAAAGTGTCCATAAACAGTAGGTGTGTTACAGTTACACTGCTTCAGCCACTTGGCAAAGTGAGATGATCTTCACCCACTGACAACTGTCATTGTCTGGAAGAAATGCCAAGAAATGCTTCACACAGATGGCGAGAGAGAAGATGGAGGTTTTGGATGATGGAGGCTGCTTTCACTGTCTCTTATAGGCCCGGCATAATCACACTCTAAATATTTCCTAAGTGGGTTGATGTGTGCTTGCTGACATGATTGTGTGCTTACATGGATGTGAATGCATCTTGAGTGCGAGTGAACAGTGTGTGTGTGTGCGTCTATCAGAGGCTCATGCAGCCTGCGGAAGCTTCATAGGCATTGTGAGGACTCGGCAGGGAGCTCTGTTCCCCCTTGTGTTTGCCAGGAGCAGCTTTCCACCCACGGTGGGCAGGCGGGCGGGCGGGCGGGCGGGCGGGCGGGCGGGCAGGCAGGCTCGGTTTGGCTGCTAGGTTGGCATTCATTGGATGACTTGGGTAGAAAGAAGAGAAGGCACACAGCCATTCATGGTCACATTATGCACACAGGGAACAGGAAAGCTCTGGTGGTTTACACATATTCTCCAATGAATGCTTCTCTTTCTGTCTTAAACTGAAAAAGGGGAAAAAAATTGTTAATTGGGCTTTTTTTCTTTGTACCAAAATCCACAAGGATGTGCATATATTTATCCTGTCAAAGCTGTGTTAAGTGAGCTCAACATGATTTAAAGGACATAAAACAACATCTAACAAACTGTCCATCTGAGGATAACAGATTGAATTGGCTTAAAAACTAAATAATTCTTCACAGGATCATCCAGCGACATCAGTGTAGTTGATTATAGGCCCCCTGTGGAGCCCCTTCTGAAGTATTCACAAACACACACACACACATAAGACAATAGGACCTGATGGAGATACTCTATTGATGAATCAATTGGCTCCTATACATGCAGCAGACAGCTGGGGTCGCCAGGCGTCCGAGGTGGAGCTCTGCAGGATCCGACCACAAACAGCCCATTTAGACAGTACCTCTGGATGGGTTTGGAAGTAAATATACTTTTATCAATATATCATTAAAATCATACTCATAAGCATAAAATAGATAGAATAATGTCTGTAATCCTGCTACTGTAAAACTGATCATTTACACATCGGTTTTGCAGGTTTTCATTATAGATGTGGAAATTAATTTGAACACATTGCACAAGATTAAATGTAAAAAAAAAAAAAATAGAATATAGAAGATGGATAAAAAATAAACCTTATCAGTGAACTTTTACCTGATAAACCAGTATTTTCGCGGATCTCAATAATAGAAACACCTCCTACAGTACCTGCTCCCTCCTCTCTCTCTCTCTCTCTCTGTTTTCTCTCTCTCTCTCTCTCTCTCTCTCTGTTTTCTCTCTCTCTCTCTCTCTCTCTCTCTCTGTTTTCTCTCTCTCTCTCACACACTTTTCCCTCAGCTACCAAGATGGCGGCAGCCTCATCCATCCAGCCGCCGACCGTTCACTCCTCCGTAGCCCGGGAGAGCACACTTTCCCCGCAGATGGACAGCCCTGAGAGCCGGCAGCCGGAGGAGGAGGAAGCGTCTGCGGCAGCGGCAGCGCAGCCCTCGGAGCCGGGGATTAGTCTCCGCGACCTGACGGACCTGGACCCGGAGGAGATCGAAAGGAGGCTGGCCAAAACTCGCCAGGAGCTGAGCAACAGGAGGAAAATCCTCATTAAGAACCTGCCACCGGACACCACCAACCAGGTATGTTAGAAAACTGCAGAAAGTGCTGCTGGGAGCTTTGGTTTTGACGCGTTACGCATTGGCGGACAAGTGTTACGCGTCTGCGGGTCTCAGTAGAGTTGAGTTTCACGGACACTTGCACTTTTCTGAGCGTTGAATGTGTAATTTAGGATAAGTGGGCTCTGGTGTTTTATTGTTACTTCAGTTAAGTCAGTGTATCCCTCTGTATTAAATCAACCTGTGCGTAAAAGCTGCTTTAGTGACTAGAGTTTGCTGTGCGTCAGGCGGCAGGGCTGTTAATTGCTCTTGTGGACTTAAAACAAATTAGCCAGTTATTTCAACCATGTAATTGTACACTGACTGTATATGTCATCAGTGAGAAGGAAGGAAGGAAGGACACCCGGCTCTAGGCTCCATGTTTGAATGCTTTAATCTTATTACAGTTGTACATTTGTATATATATATATATATATATATATATATATATATATATATATATATATATATATATATATATATATATATATATATATATATGAAAATTAAAAAATCACCAGTTTAAATGATAAATTCAGCTGGTCTCATTCATAACATCTTCCACCTTCCAAACCATGTTAAACTTGTTTGACTTTCTGGAAACTCCATCTGTCATACATGCACTACTGCTTTCCATATAACTGTTTACAGACAAAAAAACTTCCTTATACATCATTTCAATATGACTTTGAGCCAACACAACAAACCTGGGTTGGTTTTATGGCATTAGTCGTGTAAGTAGTAGGATTACTTGTGTTGATGTGGGTGGTGTTTTCTCATGGGTACAGGCATGACATTTCCCTTTCCCTGTAAATCTCATCAACCTGAGCTTTTTCCAATATTATTTTCATTAAAGTTTTTTGTTGGTTACCTCAGATTGTAAAGTTGCCAAGTTCTGACAGGTATTTTGTGTTTTCCTGACACTTTTCTGCCACCAGAGGAAAAGCCAGAGTGTTGTTTGTGCGTGTTTATTCTAGGTGCAAGGGCTTAGTGTACTTCCTGTCACAGACTACATCCAGTGTGACTCCAGTGTTTCTGGCTGTGAGACCTTTTTTAATTCCATAGTTAATGTCATTCATCACTTCTGTCAGCATGCACGGTTCCATGAGGAAGTGTGTCGAGGGTGCCGCTAGTGTATTCCTCTGGGCTTCGAGCACTAAACACTCTTAGAAAGAGGAGCAGTGCCAAGAAGAAGCAGCCCTCTGCATAACGTCTGTGTGTTTAAGATGTTTAAGAGGATAGTGTGAAAGTGTATGTGTGTGTCCAGGGCTGGTCCTGGTCTATGTGGTGCCCTAGGCCAGGGGTTCTCAAACTTTTTTGGCCCAGGTCCCCCTTGGAGGGGTGAAATTTTTCCATGTCCCCCCTCATCCTCGCGATACTGAAAATGATAAAAAAAAAAAAACCCTCTTCAACAATGATTATTATGAAACAATGATAACCTTTTTTAATAGTGCTTTTGTGCAAACCAGCCACATTTTCAGGTATTATAATATAAATGAACACTTCAGAAACAACAATTTTAAATAATTTTAAAATAATAAACGGAACAAAAGACACACAAAACCGTGTGTGTGTGTGTGACAGACAGACAGACAGACAGACAGACAGACAGACAGACAGACAGACAGACAGACAGACAGACAGACAGAGACTTAATGAGAGGGATGATCTTGTCAAACTCAATATAACTATCAATGTACTTTCTCTTTTTAGGGTTAGGGCGTTTGTTTTTGTCATTGTCATTTTCATTGTCATTTCTTTTACCACTTCTTGAGGAACTTGGCGGACACAAAAATCGATCCATGTTCGCTGCAGGGTGGCTAAAAATAGCCCGTGACTCGCTCCGTCTCAATTTAGTCAAGCTGGCGTCAAACAGCGCTGTTACTTCCGCCCGCTCGCTACAAAATAAAACTTCCGCATTTCAAAATAAAACAGCAAAAAACCCCCCAAAAAAACAAAAAACAAAACCGTGAATAATTTCGCGTACCCCCTGGACATGCGCCACGTCCCCCTAGGGGTCCGCGGACCCCAGTTTGAGAACCGTGGCCCTAGGCGAATACTAGGCCAACACTAGGCGAACACCCCTCTTTCATTTTAGTGTAATTCTAAATGATCATGTGTAAACATAGTGTCCTACATCTGATGGAGTACGTACTGAGTGTCCATGAATAATCAGTGTCAATGTTAACTTTAATACTTTCTTTACTTTGTTTTCCACACTATAAGGTGAACTGGATGATAAGGAGCATTAAGTGAAGATAAACAGTCACAATAACTCATGTGAAATCAGGTGAAGCAACAGATATGCCCCCCCCCCCCCCCCCCCTCCCCCCTTTGTATTTTCCACATTATTCATAAGTGTGAACCATTCAGTGAATGTGAGCAGAGCGTACAGACGCTAAATGTCTGTAAATCAGCCCAGTTTGTTCCGAGCAGATTCCCTTTAAAGCAGTCGTTCGGACTTTGTGTTTGGAGGTGATGATGAGTTGCTATTCCCTCTCGCATCCAGATCTGTGTGTACGGGCAGATAGTTGGAGAGAAATTAACTGTCAGCAAAAGCATTTTAAGACACATTAAAACCTTCAGTATATGGAGAAATAAGTACAGGATGGATGAAACTATATTTTCTCGTGGTTACTTTGTCTGACAGACTGAGAAATGTTTAATCACTGTATTTTCTTTATATTTTAGTGTCAGTTTAATCAATCAATGTTTATTTATATATTGGTTTTAATGCAGTGAAATGTAGCACAAAGTACTTTATACACACTACCGCTCAAAAGTTTTAGAACGTCCCGATCTTTGTATGGGAATAAATAGGGCATTAATGACTTCATTTTTTATTATTTTTTTTAAATCAACTTATCTGTCAATAAAGTATTTTTTTGTGCAAAGCATATGCAGCTCTTCATCTCACACCTATGGATAAGAAGAGGGTGATCAGATTATCCGTGACAACACAACACACTTCTTGGCTCAGATACTGAGCACATAATCACTCTTGGTGCTTAAATAATTTTGCAAAATGAGCGATTAATAGACTGAAATGTTCATTATCCATCGTCTGATTCATTTATGGCAGCATTTTTCTGGTTCCACCTCATCAAATGTGAAGGTTTGCTATTTTATCTGTTTCATATGATTATTAACTGGATATACTGCCAGTCTTTTGGACACTAAAAGCTATTTGATATGACGCCTAGGGCTCAGGGAAATAGTAATGGCCAATATTAATGATTCTTTTCTAGGGTTTTATTCTCTAAATAATCAAAAGAACAATCAGGATTAGTCACTGATGGGGGAAAAAAAAAACACTTGAAATTACAATCTTTACTGGGGTCAGTTGTTATAATACTGGATTTTATGGCACTGTAGTGTAAAAGTTTTAACCCAAAAAGACCCAAACACCAACCATCAACCAGAGCTTCTACTGATCTAAACTGTTTAACAGATGTCAATCCACTATTCCTATCAATACATGTAAATAATCCAGATAAAAGGCAGGTTGCCATCTTTACATAGTCATCAGATATGACCCATTTGGATGTTCAAAGGCTCCATAGTTACTATGGAAACACAGTCATCTTCTAGAATACTGATTCACCAGTGAAACCCATAGTTGGATTAATAACAGTGGATGGAGACACTGGGTTTCTGTTCAGTTAGTTATGTCTTTGCTGGGAAAAAGTTTTATTAATTTCTGATATAATAATAAAATTCAAATTTACTCTGAGTTTTTAATTACAATTTTCATGATCAGGAAATCAAATGTACTGTAAGAAAATACTTGATTTGCACTGAAAATCTGCACAATAGAGGATACAATTGCAATAAATGATTATAAATGACTTCAGAAAGGTCAAATACAGAGAACACTAGTATTCAGAGAATGCCTAATCTCACCCTTATTTTGTTCCAATGTCAAATTACTATGACAAGCTGTTCTTGAATTAGAGCCAATGATGTGATTTTTGGCCTTTCTGCTAAACGTGACCTTGACCTTTGACCTTTGACAATATTGATAATTTCCTCATATGTATATATGCGTCAGTGTGTGTAATATTATAATAATATATCCAGTATTGATTAAGTTATAGCGTGATATGTCTATGTTTGACACAAACAGTGTTACACAAGTAAATTTTTGGACATGTCACCTTTGACCTCCAGAGATCTGAAAAACTATTGGCCGTAGGTGATAACACTAATTATTCGAATTGTAGAAATCTTCATTCTGTATTATTTGGTACCAATCTGAAAGTTCTGTGACCCTCTGCTCTTGAGTTATAACTGATAAGGTGATTTTGACCTTTTAGTTAATTGTGACTTTGACCTTTGACCTTTAGTCAAATGGATCATTGCATATGATGCGCATTAGTTATATGTATATAGAATGTAATTTAATGGTGATATTTCAAATATTCATTGAGTTGTAGCATGATATGTCTCTGTGGACACACACACACACACACACACACACACACGCACATACACACACGCACATACACACACACACACACGCACATACACACACGCACATACACACACACACACACACACACACACACACACACACACACACACACACACACATACACACACAGTGGCTACAATAATCCTTCCCAACCAATGTTGGGTGAAATTAAAAATGATTTGGTAACTGCCACTGAAGTCAAACTGGGTCTTTATGGGTTAAACCCACTTGTCCAGTTCTACAGAGTTCCAGTGTTATTCATAGAGCAGTTGTTGACATTATAGTATCTCCCATCAGGTTATAGATTTATGATGAAGGAAAGTCACCGTCTTATATAACCTTCTGATGGACCGAGCAACGCCCAGCCCAGCTCAATCTCCCATTCCCCTCATACCCCGCTGCCCCATTAGTGAACACTATATCGCAGATTGGTTATAGTGTGTGCGAGAGTGTGGAGTCCACGGTGCACTATGTCAGATATATGGCCCCGCTGACAGTCCTCCTCTCAGACAGAAGACAGTGGGGGTTGGGGAAGACGGAGAGGACCACGCAACGAGAAGGAGAGTCAGGAGAGTTGATAGAGTCAGGAAGTGGAGAATAAAAAAACAAGGGCGGAGGAGCTGATGAGCCCCAAGAAATGAAAGGAACGCACTTAAAAAGAATCAAACTGTGGCTGTTATTGTAAAAAACACACTTGGAAATGATCAATAATACTAATTATTGCACTAAATATCCAATTAGTGACAACATTCTGTACTTTGATTTCATCATTGTCATTTGACAATCTGAAATGAGAAACTGAATATGTACACAAATATACATGCATTTAAAAACAATACGTCTAAACATAAACACTTTATACATACAAATATCTTCACTTACACAATAAATAACAATAAAAACAACAAACTAAACAGTGAAAATTACAACAAACCTCGTCTCGTCTCCTGAACCCACTTTATCCTCACTGGGGTCACTGGGGTCACTGGGGTCACTGGGGTCACTGGGGCCTAATCCAGCTATAATGGGTGAAGGTCCTTTAAAGTCCTTCCTTTATATTAAAACATTTATTTTATTTAGGAAAAGGAAGCATAGACAGGATTCTGCCAAGGACTTGTGTGTAGGTTTAGAGTTGTTCAGAGTGTTGTGTGTGTGTAGTTGTTTGTGTGTGTGTGCAGTTGTTTGTGTGTGTGCAGTTGTTTGTGTACGTGCAGTTGTTTGTGTATGTGCAGTTGTGTGTGTGTGTGTGTGTGTGTGTGTGTGTGTGTGTGTGCAGTTGTTTGTGTGTGTGCAGTTGTTTGTGTGTGTGTAGTTGTTTGTGTGTGTGCAGTTGTTTGTGTGTGTGCAGTTGTTTGTGTGTGTGCAGTTGTGTGTGTGCAGTTGTTTGTGTGTGTGCAGTTGTTTGTGTGTGTGCAGTTGTTTGTGTGTGTGTGTGTGTGTGTGTGTGCAGTTGTTTGTGTGTGTGCAGTTGTTTTTGTGTGTGCAGTTGTTTGTGTGTGTGTGCAGTTGTTTGTGTGTGTGTGCAGTTGTTTGTGTGTGTGTGCAGTTGTTTGTGTTTGTGCAGTTGTGTGTGTGTGCAGTTGTTTGTGTGTGTGCAGTTGTTTGTGTGTGTGTGTGTGTGTGTGTGTGCAGTTGTTTGTGTGTGTGCAGTTGTTTTTGTGTGTGCAGTTGTTTGTGTGTGTGTGCAGTTGTTTGTGTGTGTGTGCAGTTGTTTGTGTGTGTGTGCAGTTGTTTGTGTTTGTGCAGTTGTGTGTGTGTGCAGTTGTTTGTGTGTGTGCAGTTGTGTGTGTGTGCAGTTGTTTGTGTGTGTGCAGGTAAACACAAATGCATTTAAATGTGACAGAGCAGCATGTGTCTTTCCACCCACTTCCTCCTCTCACTTTTCCATGCTGTGATGTGTGTACATGTGTTTGTGTGTGTGCATGTGTTTGTGTGTGTGCATGTGTTTGTGTGTGTGCATGTGTTTGTGTATCAGCTGTGTTTGTGTGAATGTCAGTAGCAGATGTTCATGAAATTTGCCCCTCCTGACACTGAGTAACCTTCATCACCTTCATCACTTACGAGCCCATGTGCATATGTTGTGATTTCACTTATTTATTTATTTATTTATTTATTTATTTATTTATTTTTAACTCTGGGACCTCTGTGCAGTATTTACCTACAGGTTTAAAACTACACCTGTTCAAATGACCACTCCCCAAATTCACCAAATGAGTAGTTTGTTTATTTATGACATTATCTGTGAACTGCAGGTGAGATAATGAACTTGGCTGAAGGTACACATTAATATAACACTTAGAGCAGAGGTGTCAAACATACGGCCCGGGGGCCAAATCCGACCCGCCTAAGGGTCCGGTCTGGCCCTTTGGATGAATTTATGAAATGCAAAAATGACACTAAATATAAATAATTTTGCTTCACATTCAGTCCAATCCAATCTCATAATAATCTATGAATATTCACAAGTTTTAAAAAATAATCTTTGTAAATTTATTTTTTTTAATTTAGTGACAGTAAAACAAAGTATAATTTCACAGAAAATTTTCAATAATCACAACAAATAAGAAAAAATGGAAATGTCTTAAGAGAGTAAGTACAACTTTAATAATATTCCATTTTGTGAATCTGTAGATCCACTGTGATCTGTAAGTTAGAATATATATGTATAAATGTTAAACTAAAGCCTAATGTATGTGTGTGTATGTATATATATATATATATATATATATATATATTAGTGTTGTCACGATACTAAAATTTCCAACTCGATACCGATACTAAGGATAATACTCGATACTAATTTCGATACTGGAGATGTGAGGGATTCCTTTTAAAATGTCCTCCATGGACTGTTAAAAAAAGGTAGTGAGTGCGGGTGCAGAATAAATGCATGTCTATCTCTTGGTAAGTTAAGGTAGGTCTATCTTTTTACTCAAGTCCTTCTGCAGTGCTAACTGTAAGACTCTTTATGGTCGAGCATTATGTGCGCGGGCGGCAGCGTATTGCATCATGTGACCACCGCGGACCCCTTACAGGACTAGCAGCGCGCACGTCAAAAATGATAGGCTGACATGCTCACGGTGGCCTCCGTGGTGGTAACGTGATACTATGCGCTACCGCCTGGCTGTCGCCCGCGTGCATAAACGTTCGACTATATCGAGGCCTTTAAAAGCAAAGTTACATCGGATGGTCCAATCACAGACCTATAGAAATAGTGTATAGGTCTGTGGTCGCACTGGCGTCATCCCGTGTGCTGTCAGAGGCAGCTGGAGAAAAAAAGAGACTTTAACTTACACGCCGGCATTACGGCTGTGCCAGAGCTGACCGCGTTGATGCCTGTTTACAATTCTTAACGTTACCCGCTACAAAAAAGCGGCGACGCGCCATAAAAACAAAAATCGATTTTCCAGCAACTTAGTATCTAATTAGATACCAAGGGTCAATATCGATTTAGTATCTAAAATCGATTTTTTTGGACAACCCTAATATATATATATATATATATATATATATATATATATATATATATATATATATATATATATATATAATTTATTTATTTATTTATTTTTATTTATACATGTTTTTTTGTTTGTTTTCTTTCCTGTTTTTTTTCTTTTCTTTTTTTACTGGTTCGGCCCCCTTCAGATCAAATTTAGCTGAATGTGGACCCTGAACTAAAATGAGTTTAATTTCTTTAAACTTCCACTCCATTAAACTCTAGTAAATTCAATACCATTGAACAGTTTTGTTAACATGCAAATGCTGTTTGTTCATTACCTCCACCAAGTCTGTCTTTCTGTCTGTTAGTTAGTTACCAAAATAACTCAAAAAGTTATGGATGTTTTTGATGAAATGTTCAGGGTAGGTTGGTAATGAGGAGATCTGGAAATGATTAGATTTTAGTGGTGATCTGGTGGTGGTGGGGGGGGGGGGGGGCAACATAACTCAAAAACCTATGGATGGATTTTGATAAACTTTTCAGGATCTGTTGTTAGTGTCACAAGGAACAAGTGGGTAAATTTTGGTGGTGATCTGGAAGAGATCCTGGATTCTGGATCACTTTGACATTTTACATTGAGGTAAATGCAGAATACATTTCAAAGTGATCCAGGATCCAGGATCTCTTCCAGATCACCACCAAAATGTACACAGACACAGACAGTGTAAAACCTCTGTTATTTTCATCAACACTGGAAGTTAAGCTTGTTTAATTTGACTCTGTCCATTGTTAAAATAACTCTTGACAGATTTTGAATACTTTGACACTACATTTTTTTACACTGGAAAAAAAGGGGGGGGGGGCACTGTGGTCAGAGCTGAGCAAATACAACGAAATATTTAATCTTCATTTGTATTTCTTTTAAACCTCAAAAAATAAAACCATAGAATAAATAATAGCTTCACTGTGGGAAATTCAAATCAAACTAGAATACAAGAATATTAAATAATTGCATTGACTTGGGAATATACAGTATAACTATACATAGTATGAACACAGCAGATTTCCTGTGCACACAGATGGATATATATGCATTATTTGGATGGATAGATATGCTTTATTTATGCTAAACTGGGAAAGTGTGGTGCAGCAGCAGCACGGCAAACAGTAAAAATAGAATTAAAAAAATAGAACATAAGAACAAATACACTCTACATAATGAATTAAACGTATAAAAAAACCCCTCTAATGTGCAAAGTAAAAGTTGTTTTCCAGTGGAATGACACCTGGAGTTGTTCCTGGTGTGGAATGTTTAACGGTGTTTGCTGGTGTCATTTGGGTTTGGAAGCAGAAGTGTAGATGGTGAGTCTGATACTGAGAACTGTAGAAAGAGCCAAGAATGCATCGACTGGAAATGGAGCAAGTGGAAGAAGAGTGTGGACAAGTTTGATAAAAGGAGAAAAGAGTGCTGAGGAAATATGACCCGACTGAACCTGCTCCAAATGTACTGCTCCAACGGACTTCACTCACATCACCACTGGAGCTGTCACGCTATTTATTTATTTATTTATTTATTTATTTATTTATTTATTTATTTATTTATTTATTTATTTATTTATTTATCCTTGAACATTTCTGTTAAACGATGGAGCAGCTGTAGGAGCAGTCGACACCAGTGGTAGATCAGGGTCACGCTGCTGTTTGTTTCTTTAAGTGTTTTGATTTTAAGCCCAAACTAAGATACTTGACTGATGTTTGCTTTTGGTAAAAAAAAAAAAAATGGTAGAAATTCACCTGAAATGCTGCAGACAGAGGGAAAAGACATTATTTTCTGTCGTACTGATTAGAATGTTTGGAATTTTTCATCACTTTTTTGTGTTTTGTGTGCATTTTTTAATGGATTTTTGCATGTTTTGCATATTGTTTCGCTGCGTTTTTTGTTTCTTAGTGTATTTTTGTTTTTCATGGGAAATTTAAGAAGCATAAAAACCCCTGAAACAGAACAGTGGACAGTAGTGATGCGCGGTTAGGGGGTTTTACAGAAATCCGCACCGCCCAAACCCAAGACGTGGCTGGGCCCGCCCCGCCCAACCCGCATGATGTCACGTATGGATAAACCCAACCCGCCCGCTATCAACCCGCGATCTTAAATTTGTCTCTAAACTCACATAGTACATTCGCAGCATCTTTACCTTGTGCTTCTAATGTTAAAAGTCATGAAGCATAATTTTTGCCTCCTTTCTAACGTCTCAATATTCACTCCAGCACATAAAATAGACTCCACCCACATCATCACTCTATAAAGCCAACACATACAACGTTTCCGTACAACCTTCGCATCGCCTGTTTTAATCTTCTCCCTGATCAAGTCCCACATTTTCACTCTTATCTCTGAGTGTTCAGGGAGATTTGGAGCTAATAACAAATAACAAAAAGTTGGGAGAAAAAAGCATTCAAAACAGGAAGTGACGGGCTTGCACATGCGCGAGCCGAGCACACACACACACACCTCAGCGGGTATTGATCGTCGCTGACCCGCCCCACCCGCATCCGTAATATGTATTAATGCTGCGAACCAGCCCGCCCGACTTGCGGGTCACCCGCGGATATCCGCTGGCCAGTGGGTAGCCCGTGCAACACTAGTGGACAGTCATAAAGGTCTAAGGACAGGGGATGTTTGGGACTTTTTTTTTAAATAACATTTAATTCAATTGAATAAAGTGTTTTGATCATGATTAATTGAAATTAATCCAAAGCAACCCAGTGATTAATCTGAATAAAAATGTTAAACATTTGACAGCCCTGCTTGAAAAATATCGGGTTTCGAAATGTCCTATTTCCTACGTCAACAAATATGATGTAGAGGAAGAAGTGATTTGATTTTGGATGATTTACTATTTCTAGATTACCCACAAGAGGGCACTCAAAAGTTTAGCATCACTAAACACTCTTTTGTTCATATCACTGGAACTATTAGTGTGATTGAATTAAAATCAAGTGCAAATTCATTTTTCAATTAAATTTTATTTATGAAAGTGTCATGACCTGGGGACATGCAACGTCATTACATCATTAAGGATGGGGGTGTTCAGGGATATACCCCTAGGCTTTGCTTCTAACAGCATAAGACAAATTCAGTAATAGTAGATTTGTTGACTCTGACTTCATCTTAATATTTTATGACACAAGTCTATTAATAGTTACAAAGGACACAGTTGTTATCCTAAGCTTTTTTATGTAACTGCATAGATGCTAGTTCCACCACCAGCAACAAAAAAGCAAATGTAAGCATATGCATATATTTGTACATTCTCCATTTAAGACAAAAATTAATATTTAAAAGGGTTCACTTTAAAAATATATAGATATGTTTTGAAGAATTATACATTTTTAAACATTTCCCTGAGCTACATAAACTGTAAATGCTCTTTTTAGGTCATTATTTTATGTTTTAATTATTCATTAATTCAACTACTCAGGTCCAAATTCAACTCTATTTCTGAGTTGAACCATAAAAGGTAGTTTTTGAGTATTGACTCTTTCAATGTACATGAGTCGCTTCATGTCCCAGTCTGTGTGTTTAAGAATAATGTGTGAAATATTGAACTTATACAAATGCCATGAGAACACCCGATTCATGCAGGAAGTGCACACGCAGAGAGGGGAGGGACATATGATAGCTTACTTTGATTGACATATCACCATCAAGTCATTGGGAGTAGGATCTTAAAATGATTGGATAGTGATTTTTTTTATATATTTTTATTCTTGTCAGAGCATTTCATTAATTGGTTGTAATTAAGGTGTGAAGGGGATTTTAAACAATTTGTGTTATTCACCTGGCGGCCATTTTTACAGTTGAGGGGTACAGTAGTTAAACAGAAGTACACAGTTCCATACGTTGTCAATCACAATTTTCTGTCTGTCATGCCAGAGTTAACGATTGATATTGTTGAAAAACAGGTGTGAAAGGACTGCAGTATTCCCTGGGCTGTCTTGCTCAAAGGCTACAGTAACTGGGTTGAAGGCTACATAAACTTTAAGTAGGCTAATGGCACCGCTAGCATATCATCAATACTAACAACCATTGACACGCTAACCACAAAATGGAAAGAATAATGAATATATAGAATGTAGTGTTATGTAATTACACATTTCTATTTTATTATTTCATCATGACATTAGGTCAGGGTTCTCAACTCTCATGCATTGAGCGTGTGACAAACGCATTTCAACGACTTCACACTCTCACACGACACTCATGTCATTTCTCACGCTGACCCACAAGGTTGTGTTCAGTGGCCTGAACCAGGAGATGTAGAATGGACCAGTGGGCGGGGCTTTAATCTGATTTCCTGTATTTTATAGGCTGGTCTATCTGTCAAAAACTTGTGGTACTTCCACGACCTCTCGTGAGAAAGTCACTTGGGCCTCTCTGGCCAATTAGTACTCACCATTCAGCACAGAACAGCCAATCATGTTTCCCATATTATCACCCGCGGTAGTGCGAAACAGTGGTTCAGTCAGTCAGATGTATTGGTGACTGGAGGAGAAGTGGCTGCAGGTTTGTTTAAAATTAATTTAAAGTTTTTTTTACATTTTTCTGAGTCAATGCTCAATATTTACTTTGTAATTTTTAGAAGCTGTTTATTTGAACTGTGTCAAAGAGCATCTGTGTGAAATGCATCAGCTGTTATTGGTGAATCTAAACGCTGTTGTTGGTGTTAGCTTAGCCACGGTGGACATGGTTAGCTGCTTTAGCGTAGCCACGGTGGACATGGTTAGCTGCTTTAGCTTAGCCACGGTGGACATGGTTAGCTGCTTTAGCTTAGCCACGGTGGACATGGTTAGCTGCTTTAGCTTAGCCACGGTGGACATGGTTAGCTGCTTTAGCTTAGCCACGGTGGACATGGTTAGCTGCTTTAGCTTAGCCATGGTAGACATGGTTAGCTGCTTTAGCGTAGCCACGGTGGACATGGTTAGCTGCTTTAGCGTAGCCACGGTGGACATGGTTAGCTGCTTTAGCGTAGCCATGATGGACATGGTTAGCTGCTTTAGCGTAGCCACGATGGACATGGTTAGCTGATTTAGCGTAGCCACGGTGGACATGGTTAGCTGCTTTAGCTTAGCCACAGTGGACATGGTTAGCTACTTTAGCGTAGCCACAGTGGACATAGTTAGCTGCTTTAGCTTAGCCACGGTGGACATGGTTAGCTGCTTTAGCTTAGCCACGGTGGACATGGTTAGCTGCTTTAGCTTAGCCACGGTGGACATGGTTAGCTGCTTTAGCTTAGCCACGGTGGACATGGTTAGCTGCTTTACCTTAGCCACGGTGGACATGGTTAGTTGCTTTAGCTTAGCCACGGTGGACATGGTTAGTTGCTTTAGCTGTGCTAATAGTACTCACACATGTATTAGTACTTTTATAATAACACATATACTACACTAGTTTCATCAGTCACAGACACCTGTGGTTTGCAGTGCACTGGTCAGGTACTAATTCACTGGCTGCTTTTTTTGCCCAAGTTCACTCCTGCTCGATACCTGGTGGGTTGGTCTGGGTTCAAAATGTCTGGGCCAATTTTCTGTCCCAGTTCAACCCTGGTTCACATTCTTATGTTCATGTCTTTCACCTGTTCGTCCTCTGTTCTGTTTTCACTCCTTAGTTCAAGGGGGTTCAAGTCCGGTCCTTAAAACCCTTAAAATCATTAAAAACATTAAAACCCTGAAGACCCTGAAAACCATTAAGACCAGTAAAACCATTAAAACCATTAAGACCAGTAAAACCATTAAAACCATTAAGACCAGTAAAACCATAAAAACCATTAAAACCTTTGAGACAAGTAAACAATTAAGACCATTAAGACCAGTAAAACCATTAAGACCAGTAGAACCATTAAAACCAGTAAACCAGTAAAACCGTTAAGACCAGTAAAACCATTAAAACCTTAGAGACAAGTAAACAATTAAGACCATTAAGACCAGTAAAACCATTAAGACCATTAAAGCCAATAAGACCAGTAGAACCATTAAGACCAGTAAAACCAGTAAAACCATTAAAACCATTAAGACCAGTAAACAATTAAGACCAGTAAAACCATTAAGACCAGTAAAACCATTAAAACATTTGAGACAAGTAAACAATTAAGACAATTAAGACCAGTAAA
The DNA here is from genome assembly GCA_020466265.1 of Siphamia tubifer. Classification (NCBI taxonomy): domain Eukaryota; kingdom Metazoa; phylum Chordata; class Actinopteri; order Kurtiformes; family Apogonidae; genus Siphamia; species Siphamia tubifer. The sequence goes on along the minus strand of CM035786.1, from coordinate 5,847,417 downwards.
ACGATTAAGACCTTTAAAACCATTAAGACCAGTAGAACCATTAAGACATTAAAACCATTAAAACCTTTGAGACAAGTAAACACATAAGACCATTAAGACCAGTAAAACCATTAACACCATTAAAACCAGTAAGACCAGTAGAACCATTAAGACCAGTAAAACCATTAAAACCATTAAAAGCATTAAGACCATTAAAGCATTAAAATATTAAGACCATTAAACCATTAAAACCATTAAGACCAGTAAAACCATCAACACCATTAAAACCATTAAGACCAGTAGAACCATTAAGACCAATAAAACCATTAAGACCATTAAAGCATTAAACTATTAAGACCAGTAAAACCATTAAAACCATTAAGACCAGTAGAACCATTAAGACCAGTGAAACCATTAAGACCAGTGAAACCATTAAAACCATTAAAACCATTAACACCAGTCAAACCATTAAGACCAGTAAAACCATTAAAACCATTAAGACCATTAAACCATTAAACCATTAAACCATTAAGACCATTAAGGCCATTAAGACCATTAAACCATTAAAACCATTAAGACCATTAAGACCATTAAGACCAGTAAAACCATTAAACCTCTGATCGTGTTCGGGTCAACTTAAAACAGTCATGAATATAATGTTTTTCATGTGATTCCCTCCAGGCCTTGGAATGGAATGAGAATCCAGAATATATTCATTCATCAGACACAAAACATCCACATACACACCACCACCACAACCCTCTCTCTCTCTCTCTCTCTCTCTCTCTCTCTCTCAAATCAAATCAAATCAAATCAAAAGGTGCTTTATTGGCATGAAAAATGTTTACATTAATGTTGCCAAAGCGCAGAGAACACAAAAACAAATATCTCTCTCTCTCTCTCTCTCTCTCTCTCTCTCTCTCTCTCTCTCTCTCTCTCTCTCTCTCTCTCTCTCTCTCTCTCTCTCTCTCTCTCTCTCTCGCTCTCTCTCGCTCTCTCGCTCTCTCGCTCTCTCGCTCTCTCGCTCTCTCGCTCTCTCGCTCTCTCTCTCTCTCTCTCTCTCTCTCTCGCTCGCTCGCTCACACAGGTGTCTGTTATGTGAACTCATCTCTTTCCCTAACCTGGTATTAGAGGAGGAGTTTCCAGAGGACACTCTTCCTAACAGACCTATGGGAAGCTTTGGTTATTCAACAGCACCATCACATTCCTCACACACCAGCCTCTACCAGTGTGTGAGCCCCAGCCCTGGCAGCTCTGCCCCAACAAGGACATGGGCACAAAAGGGAAGCACTGAAGGGATTTGAAATGTTCAAACTTGTCATCATTTATACAAATCAAACTATTAACTAACTATATTTGAAAAAGTACAGAAACAGTCCAGACCAGATGCACCTGTTCTGTCGTGTGTTTGACAGTTTGAAAATGGTCACTAGTCATTTACGTCAGGCTTTTTTATTGGCAATATCAGCTGATTATGATCGATCAATACAACACTACTGCAAATGGAATGACTGTGTTTGGAAGGAACACTGTGACCTGAGTGGAACATGACACTCCTGTGCATGACTGACACACACACGCACACATACACACACGCACACACACACACACACATACACACACGCACACACACACACAACAACACACACACACACACACACACACACACACACACACATACCACTTCAAGTTGAAATTCGGATTTGCATTATTTTTTTTTACATTATATGTTTATTTTGTAATACATTTTCAGTACCTATTTATATTCTCACGCCAGTTCTTTTATGTCTAATTCTATAAATTCATATTCTATAAATTGTTAAACATTACTTTGAGGCATTGTTTACAACTAAAGAATGCTGAATAAAAATTTGGTGGTGAAAAATGTTTTTTCTGCTAATTTAAGAGCAGTTCAAACAGACGGAGACACTAAAGTAGGGAGTGGGACATGAACACGACCAGAGGGTTAAACCAGTAAAAGAGATAAAACCATTAAAACCAGTAAAAGAGATGAAACCATTGAAACCAGTAAAAGAGATAAAACCAGTAAAACCAGTAAAAGAGATAAAACCAGTAAAACCATTGAAATCATTGAAACCAGTAAAACACATAAAACTAGTAAAACCATTAAGACCAGTAAAACCATTGGAACCATTAAAACAGTTAAAACCATTAAAACCAGTAAAACCATTGAAACCAGTAAAACAGATAAAACCAGTAAAGCCAGTAAGACCAGTAAAACCATTGAAACCATTAAAACTGTTAAAACCATTAAAACCAGTAAAACCATTAAAACCAGTAAAACCATAGAAACCATTAAAACAGTTAAAACCAGTAAAACCATTGAAACCAGTAAAACAGATAAAACCAGTAAAACCATTAAGACCAGTAAAACCATTGGAACCATTAAAACAGTTAAAACCATTAAAACCAGTAAAACCATTGAAAACAGATAAAACCAGTAAAGCCAGTAAGACCAGTAAAACCATTGAAACCATTAAAACAGTTAAAACCATTAAAACCAGTAAAACCATTAAAACCATTAAAACCAGTAAAACCATAGAAACCATTAAAACAGTTAAAACCATTAAAACCAGTAAAACCATTGAAACCAGTAAAACAGATAAAAACCAGTAAAACCATTAAGACCAGTAAAACCATTGGAACCATTAAAACAGTTAAAACCATTAAAACCAGTAAAACCATTGAAACCAGTAAAACAGATAAAACCAGTAAAGCCAGTAAGACCAGTAAAACCATTGAAACCATTAAAACAGTTAAAACCATTAAAACCAGTAAAACCATAGAAACCATTGGAACAAGTAAAAGAGATAAAACCGTTAAGACCAGTAAAACCAGTAACACCAGTAAAACCAGTAAAACCATTAAGACCAGTAGGACCATTGAAACCAGTAAAACCAATACAACCAGTAAAACAATTGAAACCATTAAACCATTAAAACCAATACAACCAGTAAAACCATTAAGACCAGTGAAACCATTAAGACCAGTAAAAACATTAAAACCAGTAACACCAGTAAAACTGCTAAAATCAGTAAAACCATTAAGAGCATTAAACCATTAAAACCAGTAAAACCATTCAGACCAGTAGAACCATTATATACAGTAAAACCATTAAACCATTAAAACCATTAAATCTCCGGTCGTGTTCTGGTCAAATCTGACCAATTAAATCACTCCTAAATATAGTGTTTTTCATGTGATTCATTGGTTTAGACAGATCACATGGCTAGGCCAACTCTGAGCCTGACAAGGTAAGGAGCAACCAGGGGGTGCTGGGAAAAATTGTAATCAGGACACAGGTCTGAAATAGGCGGTGTTGGCAACTTTTAGCCACAAACTGGCTCCAGTCCCCACCTCAGTCTCACTCTTAAGCTGTATGGAAAACTTGAGAGCTCTGCATTAGGTTGATTAGATGCTGTTAGCACCGTTTAGCATTGATGCTAGTCTGGTAAGCTAAGTTTAATGTGTTAGCTAATGCATTTCAGTGACATAATTATCTTTATTTTACTGTGAAATATGGACCAGGATCCTCTTTATGTTTTTGATCCATTCATACTGAAGTGTCGTATCTTTGGGGAAACGATGGAAGGTCTGTCCACGGTACCATTTTTAACCCTAACCCTAACCCCATACAGTAAGAAATGCTCCAGGGAATCTAGGACCCCACCTTGAACAGATTTAATCAACCTGCCGCTGACCAATGCAAAACACATTTACATTTTTAATTTTAATCCATGCATCAGGTTCATTTAATGTGTAAAAGTAAACATGTTTGTGTACCATGTCCATGTTGTGTGTCACTTGTAACATGATTTTCCATTACATATTTATAAAGGGAACAGAATGTAATACTGGGAACATTTTAGCAAATGGGGAAGCATCAGACCAAATGTTCCAAGTTCATGAATGCACTAATTTCATTTCATTCTTTAGTTTCTCATCCTGTCAATTGCATGTAATGTTAATACAGAGAACATTAACTTTTCAACATCCTGTGTGTTAATGTGCACGATGCTTTCACTGGTGCCCTGTTCTATGAATCTGAATGACTGTAAAAGCCCATTTAGCTCTTATGTTTGGTGCTGCATGTCTCTGCAGTTGCTATATCTGTGATAAGGCTTCATGCTGTACAGGGGCTATGGGGGAGGGGGGGGGGCAACTGGAAACAACCATAGAAGAAGAACAACGAGTGGCGATTTCCTTTTATCAAAGATGAGTGAAAAATGTGAGAAAATGTCAGTATGTCACTATGAAGCACCACTAGACCCATACAGGGAATGAATAGGGATAGCGCTGCTAGGCTAACAAGTTCTTTACAAAAAAGAAAAAAAAAACATCATAAAAAAAATCCACAATATTAACAAAACTGATGGTCATGGTTTATGCTAGTGTGAATAGAATTATTATTATTATTATTATTATTATTATTATTATTATTATTGGACTATTAGGCCTAGTAATTGTAGCAGTGGTTTTCCACAGGTGTTTCAGGTATTGCCCCCCCCCCGCCCACTCACTCATGCCTTTCTGGTCACACCTCTTATGCCGTCGCTGCTGTGTATTTTCTGACACACAAGCAAAACTAACTCTCAGGACAAAGTGAAATCAGGGAAAAAAAATCATGCAAATAGGTCATGTCATCAATTTAAATATGTATTAATTCATGTAATGCTGCAAACCAGCCCAAAAAAACGTTCCTTCAAATGTTATTGTTCCAGACTCTGCAGGAGTCTGAATGGTGAAGAGGAGTGACGTTTAGCACAGCAGGGAAAATAACCTCCAATCTGAGGCCTGCTGCTTCAGGGCCAGATCAAAGTGGGATGGGTGTGGATGGTTGTGATGGTGATGATGATGATGGTGGTGTGTGTGTGTGTGTGTGTGTGTGTGTGTGGGGGGGGGGGGTCACATCAGTTTTGTCCAAGGGCAAACCACCTGCTTCCCTCAGCCGACTGGTCATGTCCTCTCTGACGTCAGACCAACCGTCTTTGATAATATGGACAGTGTGTCTCCAGCCATCCGCTGCAAAAACAAACATTTCAAATCATCATTCCTCCCCTTTTCTATCTCACTTAGACATTTTAACGTTGTATATATGTAGAAAAACACAGATTGACATAATAGGTATCCTTTAACTAAAATGTAGTTATTAGTATTTTTACCTCCATGAAGGAGGTTATGTTTTAGCGTGCATCTGTCTGTTGGTCTGTCTGTCTGTCTGTCTGTCTGTCTGTCAGCAAGGTAACTCAAAAGGTTATGGATGGATTTTGATGAAACGTTCAGAGATGAAGAAACCATTTAATTATGAGCTATAAAGGTCAAAGGTCAAGGTCACAGTGAAGGTCCACAGCTAAAACACATCAGTGGTGATATCTCAGAGTCCATACCAGATAGTATCAGGTGTTGGTTTTTTTTTTCATTCACTTCATCTGACCTTCAGACATCAGATGAGATAACACCCACAGGCTCCATGACGTCATGTTTTGACGTCCAGTGAATGGTATATTTTCAGAATTGATGACCTTTACCTTAAAGTAGGTTATTGGTGCCTGGCAACCAAGAGATGTTACAGTAAATGTTCATATAAGCTTCAGAAGTGTATAAGCCAGTCTATATGACATCCCATAGAGTTGACTTTATGTACATTTATTATTATTAATTACAAAGAGGTTAAAACATGGTTAGATAAAATTGGATGACTGAGCATATTTATGACCTGTATCCAACCAATTGAAACACTTTTTAATCAATTCTAAGAGCGATTACTTTATATTTTGAAACATTTCTATGTGACACGGTCGACTGCACAGATGTAATCTAATGTTGACGGACTGATTGTCACTCATGTATCCCCCAGTCTTCACACATACCGTCTGTCTCTTGATGTTCAAAACAAGGTCAGTAGAGAAAGCAGTGACTCACATCACAGACACCAACCTTTTCTTTCCGGTGTTTATCACTGAATTTAGACTCCATTATGTAACCAGTAATTACATTTGCATCTTGGCTGTGTTCACTACTGAATAAGCTACAGAAAGAAGAACATCATCTTCATAAAGAGTGACACGGTGACTCCGATCGCCTGATGTCCGTTTACTGCACCTGGAAATAATGTGAACAACGAACAAAGCTGGGAAAAATATCCCAAGGCCGGCATTCAAACCACTTAATTAGATCAATAATTGCAGACTCTGTGAAAATTGTAGGCATGTTACTCGAGGCTGGTGCTTGGAGCATAGTAATAGGTAATGGGTTGGAAATGAGTATCTGTGAGTGGAAGGGTTTTATGGTAAATTCACTTGTATAACACATTTTATACAGCTTCCAGGTGCTCAAAGTGCTTTACAAATCCTTACATTCTCACACACACACACACACACACACACACACACACACACACACACACACACACACACACACACACACACACACACACGCTGTGTCTTGCCACATTTGACTAAAAGTAGAAAAGCTGGGATTTTCCTTTCCTTATTGAGGGGAATTCTTAACTTTTTTTTACTTATTACTTATTTTGGAAAGTAACAGAGTTGCTGAACACTTTAGATTAGACGTTACTGACAAAAAAGTAATCTGAGTACTCGAACAACAACACTGGTCATTGATCACTAATTCCTAGTTAATACTACGGATGTGACTTTTGGTCCAAAACACTATTTGAAATTCACTACAAAGTATTTGAATACTATTTGATAATCGAACATGTTTCTATAACAACCCCACCACCACCCCCGCTGATGTGTGCCCCCACCCCCAAACACAAATACGGTGACAGAAAGGGTAAAAGAGGTAACCAAACGTTTACTGAATAAACAAGACTGCATGAAATTTTGAAATCACAATAACCACAGCCAATGCTATATTTCATTTAACCGTCCGGGTGGAACCGGGTGAAACAGCTGATCTAAGTGACAATGTCGAATGGATTTAACGACAATAGTCACTTTAATTTATGCCAGGTTTTTATTTTAAAAAATAAAAATAAATAAAATAACATGTTCGGGGCAGAGGCGTGTCGCAGCCTATACACAATTAATCCGACTGTTGAAAACACGCGCTCCAATGGCACAGACATCGCAGGCACAGAGAGGTACAGACTGGCCAACGTTGCCAGACATAGGTATTTCTTTTTGGTTGTTCATCTTTTTTGTGTTTGCAGTGTTTTGTCGATGCGGTGCGTTTGTCGTATTGACTTGCATGGTACGGTGGCCAACAGGGACATTCTTTCACAGTTCAGTCCAGCTTTATTTCAAGCACACAATAATCATCAAAACATCAATGAAAATGATCAACTTTTTTTTTTTTCTTGTACTCGAAAAGGAGTGGGAAGAAGTGAAACTTATAAACCCCCCCCTTTTTACAAACAAAAATTCAAATATACTGCGTTAACATACAATATACTTTTTTATGTCCTTTATATCATTACCACAAAACATCCATAACCATTTATATACACATTATTTATAATTCACCTCATACAATCTGATATGATCAACTAAAGTACTAGTATTAATAAAGCATTAATGGTAGTAAAAGTACATTCACTTTCACTACAATCAATTACATGAACGGTAATTAATAGATATGATCCATAGATAAATCCTAAACATGATAGTTTTATTGCAATATAAGACTCATTCACTTTTTCTTCTACCTTATAACTAAATATTCACTAATGCAGCATTAGAAATTAGTATCGTGTGACAAATATTGGAACATTCAAAGATCATGTCCCATCCCTAGTTAAAACCACCTTAATATAAATGTACATTTTTCCGTCCACCATACCGGTCCAAGAGAACGTTGGTACCAAACTTTGCTCTATTCAGTCAAACTGTCCCTGAGATGCTGTGTTTAAAACGTCCTGATGGATACACAGAGACAAATGCACGGTTGGAAAGTCACCGCCTGAATCAGACTTGTTGACCTTTATGTAAATAATGTCACTTTTATTGGAGTGTGACGGCAACTGGGCAGGAGTATTTAACCTGACATCCAGTGTTAAGTCAAGAAGAAAGAACAGAAATGGGAAGAAAGAGCAGAACGAAAAGGAAGGGAAGGGAAGGCATGGAGGGAAACAAGAGGGGAGGGGGGGTGTAGAGCAGGGGTGTCACAGTCATTTTAGTTCAGGGGCTACATTTAGCTAAATTTGATCTGAAGTGAAGCTGAAGCAGTGAAATAATAACATAATAATACATAAATAATATCAACTCCAAATATTTCTCATTATTTTAGAGTGAAAAAAGTCAAATAATGAACATGTTTACATTGACAAACAATGTGAATAATTTTAACAATATTATGCTTTTATTTATCATTTCCACATGTTCATTATAACTTACAGATCATAGTGGATCAAATACAAACACACAAAATATTTAAAATAAGGCAGATTATTCCTTCTCTTGAAAAAACACTTCTTCATATACAGTATTTATTCAAGATTATTCAAATATTTAGTGAAATGATACTAATAATTTTTACATTTACAAAGAGAAAAATTATTTATAGATTATTATGATAGTATTTTGACTGGTTCTGACCCACTTCAGATTGAATTGATCTGAATGTGGAACCTGAAATGAAATCATGTGTATTTTTGAATTTCACAAATTCATTCCAAGGGCCAGTTTGTACCCTTTGGCGGGCCGGATTTGGCCCCCGGGCCTTATGTTTGACACCTGTGATGGTGAGGAAGCGATAAAGAGAAGAGAGGGGGAATCAAAACTTGTTAAACCGAGGAAACTATCAGTGCCAGTGCAGAAGGAGGGTGTAAAAAGTAGCATATGAGGTGTGAAAAGTCCGAATGTGTGTTTGTGGGGCGGGGGGGCGGGGGGGAGGGGGAGATGTCTGCACTGGTGTGTATTTATGCTTGTTACTTGCAGTATGTGAGTGTGCATGTTTTCTAAGAAGCTCTCCTGGCAGGCATTTGATGGACCAGTGATCCGTGCTGTGCCTGGTTTGAGCCACCTGTCACACACACACAGACCAAACAGGAAGTGCCGTGTGTTCCACCAGCGCTAACGTTTACTTCTGTTATTTCCTTTTAAATGAGTCTTCTGTGTAAGATCTCTCTCTTTCTACTAACATGATGATTATTATTTCTTCTGTATTTGATTTGATTTTTGATTTATTTGAACATGTAAAAAAAAAAAAAAACGTACAGTAAAAATAACATCAGTATTTTTAACATGAGTAACTGGAAGTGAACACTTATAAAATCCCACCCCTTCTTATTATATCAACTTTTCTAACTATTTTCTGTCAGGAATTCAGTTTTATTATTTTTTATATGTTTACAACAAAGAGAAAATATTTTGTCACCGTCTGTCTGATGCAGCCGTACCTTCTGAAACACACACAAAAAAAAATCTTTTTCACAAATATTTTACAATAATATTTGATTGATTAAAATTTTAGAAATGTTAAAGTTGTCAGATAACTTGTTTCCATCACTGTATATCAGATATTTTATCCCCCAATATGGGCTTCAGTCCCAAAAATCCCATATCATTCAGGCTCCAGTTACCTTTGACCTTTGACCTTTGTCTATCAGTCGATCATTTCATGCTTTTTCAACTCCTTCCACTCTGCTCGTCTCCTCTTTAATCAGTTTTTTTTAGTCAAATACTCACAGGATTGACATTTACTGCCATTTACGTCCGCATGCTACTGTGCAAAAGGTCAAGTTTTAATCTTTTTTTTTTTTTTTATTTTATTGTTATTTTTTTTAATACCATGACATGCTTTCTCATGCACACAGTACTGACAGTACTTTACAAAGACATGTCCCCATGGCATCAGTTTTTGGTTAAATCAGTGTGATTCCATTAACGACGTAACCAAATTAGTCGTAGAACTTTAATTTCTTAACCCTCGTACTATGTTAAGGGTCAATTTGACCCATTTCAGTTTTGGCGTTGACCAAAGTACTGCTTATCTTTTAATATCTTCATGACATTTTGTGATTTTTGCTTTTCTAGGATTATGAACTGGTGAGTAAACAGTGAACACTCTGGTGTGTCAATCATCTGTGCAGAGTTTGTATACAAAGATGAGGTCGGGGGTCACTTTGACCCACATACATTAATGTGGGTAATTTCAGAACCAAAATACACATTTCTTTATGATGGACTGCATTCTAATTGTCAAATTATTAGGATTTGATTGTATTTTAGAATAAGCAGGTGTAGACTGTAAAG
>CM035786.1:5807197-5832197 GCA_020466265.1 Siphamia tubifer | reverse complement strand
AAGTCGCTTAATCGGACCCAGCTATGAGGTGTTTGGGCAAAAGGCCCACATACATAGCCAGGTGTACTTTGCAAATAGAGATGTTTGTGAATGAAATCAGCAGCTGCTTGAAGCCAGAGGAGAAATGAAGCAAAGAAGGAGCTGAGAACAAAGCACATTGTTTTGTTGATATATAGGTCAATTTGTCCTCAGTAAACCTTGTTTCCATGTCGCTTCTGCTGAAACATCCAGTCAATATTAACAAACTGTCACTGTTTTTTTCTGCTTCAGATTCAGTCACTTATTGATGTTCAGTTTTGTTAGTAATTCTAAAAGCAATTAATCTCTTGTTAATCATATTGTTCATGCCATAGATCCACCTGGACGTTTATTTTAAAGAATTTTTCAGTCTTATTACCACCATCAAGGAGGTTTAGTTTTTATCGTCTGTCTGTTAGCACGATAACTCCAAAAGTTGTGGAAGGATTTTGTTGGAATGTTCAGGGAATGTTGAGTGACATGAGGAAGGAGGAGGAGGAGGAGGAGGTGGGTGAAGATAAGTGGCATGTAATGTTGAAGAACAACCAACTGTGTGACCAAAGAGAGAGAAAGAAAATAAAGATGAAAATGGAAGTAAAATAAATGAAAATAACCAAGTGTGATTAAAAATACAATTTATCTAATTATGACATAATCAATGTTAAAAAATTAGAAGTCACAATATTTATATAAATGTAAAGAGTATAAAGTACATATATTTATATAACTATAAGGAGTATAAAGTATAGAGATTTATATAAAGATGAAAATGTAAGTATAAAATAAATTAAAATAACCAGATATGATAAAAAATTCAATTTATCTAATTAGAACTATTATTATTAATTGTATTATTATCACTAATCAATTAGTTAATTATTTATTTTAATATTATTATTATTGTGAGTAGTAGTATTTTATTTTATTAAAAAACATACAATTAAACAATTAGAAGTCAGAATATTAATGTTTCCACCACCTGCAGCACGGACAACGTCATTACGATCAGAGGATTCCTCCCAGACACGTATCAGAAAGAAGATCATGATCCTTTGAGTTGATAGGTTGGATGTTTAAGGTCAATGAGGTTAACCTTTGAAAACTTAGAAAACTCCTCTTTCAAATACTCACTGACTCGATCCATGATGATACTTGACAACTGAAGCAATGTGTCATGAAATTGGTTCCTTCTTTTTGAAATAACTCTGTCGTTTTGGTGATGAACTGAGAAAAACCAATGAGTTCACAAGTGGTACCAGTGAGTTCATGTGTCATTATGAACTCCTGCCAAGTGTCTCTCCACACATTCTTTATGTGTTCACCCAGGGCACATTATTTTAACCCATTATTCTACGGCTTTCTAGAATGTTCCGACAGCTCCCATTCACTTTGAATGGACGTTCCCAGCGTTCTGTGGGTGGATTTTTTTCGATAACCACCCGCTGCCAATGGCAACCAGTTTTGTTACTTCAGATTCACGGTACCATATAACTCCGCAGGTAGTTCGGCCACTTTGAAAGTAAATATTTGCTACATTGTAACGGCTATTTTATCCAATCCGTTAGAGTGGTAGGGCCTACATTTTTAGCAGATCAGAGGCAGCAGTGCAACAAAGTAGCCTATCCAGTGCCAGTGGAGTGTTGCTTAGCAACAACAACAACAACGTTCCAACTGGACTACTTTTTCTCCACAGAAGCCATTGTAAATTCTTAATCATTTTGGTAAATAATTGCCTGTCTTTTATCAAAATAAGCTGTAGAATAAGTGGGATAATGTATTGCCCACGCTTGACAATCAGCAGGTTCCATTCACTGTACACGATCAATAAATTAAATACAGGAAAATACCTGACGTACAGTAAACTGATGAAATGCAAAATACAGAGGATAATATTATTTAAAAAAAATTCATTATAAGTTACTAATAAAAGTTAGATATTGAGAACATTTAATGTGGGAGCTGACAGTTTTTAAGGTTAATAGTACATATGTCCCCTCACACAGAGGAAATGCCCTGAGCTCCAGACTGGTGCTGGGGAACTGACCAGAGTTGTTGGAAATATGAGCTTCATAAAGCATGTCAACATGCAGAGAAATCAGTGCAGCACAGCACGAAATCAGATGACACGCCGACTAATGCTATGGCACAGCTTGACACATGGGAACGTAGCGGAGAATGCCAGCGAATGGGGGAGAACAGTTGCATCTTGTCCTGAAGCCCACATAACTGTCCAGGTTCTCTGTCCTGTGAAGACTCACAGTGACGCAGGACAGGTGTCTTTGTCAATACGAGATGAAGCTATAAAAAGTTGAAGTACATCTCCTCTCATTTTGAGCAGTTTGAGCCAGAGAAGTATGTTGAGTTTAATGTGCACTACTATTGAAATGACGATCTAATGATAAGCAGTTTAATTTCAGTGGCACATTTGCTCTAAGTGAGTTTAAAGCTGCAGGCAGGTTCAAGAATGACTCTTTTTTTTTTTTTTTACTGAGCCCAGTGGCTGTTTTTAAAAGACTCGTATCACATAGCTATAAAGGCAGTGGTAATTGGAATGCTGTCGTGGGAATTTCAATGAACATCGAGGAACAGCATGATGGGATGTAGCGAGAGTGAAAGGAAATAGGGTGAAACAGAACGGAATATGATAATAAATGTGACATAATAATGGCCTGGCTAAAAAAAACCAGGACTGTTTCGAGGATTGTCTTGCACTCTGGATATTTCGAGAAACAAACTTGCATCTGAATTTCATTGGCGAGGCTGACAAATGGTATCATTTAACGGTGTGTGAATGTGAGCGCTCTGCCCCGTCACTGTCTGCGTCTCCAAAAAACACATTAACGCTCTGCCTTTGAAAACAGCTGCAGTTTGCTTCGATAACACTTCACTTGATTTCCATTGAGGATTTCTGTTGTTGTCCTTGTTTGCCTTTATGCTATTTAGAACCGGGGGCTCAAACATGTGGCCCGGGGGCCAAATGTGGCCGACCAAATGTTCCAATCTGACCCCTGGGATGAATTTGCAAAGTACAAAAAGGTTTATTTCACGTGACGTCACATTGCTATACAGTCGGCATGCGATCTTCACGGCTGCACCAATCGTTCTAATCGAGAGAAGGAAAATAGAAAAAAGTTCACAGAAAAACACTGTAAAAAGTGGATTTTAAATCTGCATTTGCGGTCGGGAAGAGCAGAGTCTGCTGATGCTAATGCTAATGCTAATGCCCATGTCTGCAGTGACCACTTCATATGTTCCAAAGCTAATGTTTTTGTGTATGTGCTATACGTATATCATTAGGTTGTGATTAAATGTTCATTTGCACTGTTGTAATATAGTTTACCTCAACACGTCAAGATGTGTTGCCTGTTTGTTGACGTTAGTCGCTACTGCTAGCGGCTAGCAGCGACTAATGTCTACAAACATGCAATACATCTTGACGTTGCATCTTTTACAAATAAAACACTCACCCTGGCGAAGACCAAACCATAATTATCACTGAGCCTTTTGGTACCAAGGTTGTGGACCCACCCACAGACAAAGAAATTCTATGTCTCCAAACTTTCCTAGTCTTTTATCTGCTGCTGGTGTAGTAGGATGTCTGCAGGACCAGGTAGTTAGTAATATCCACAGCCTCCATTGTTGGCAAATCTTTGGGTTCTGTCATTACCCAAAGGTTCTTATGAAAACTCATTAATTTAGTATAGATACGGGTCACGTCCAATACATTTATAACTAACTGTATGTATCTGTGTTTGGACACTGGATCTAAATCCATACAATAATCAGTCTCTTCAAAGGTTTCCTCCATAGCGACAGTCTCCATGGTTACTTCCTGCCCTCCAGCTGAAATTGCGTCGTCATCATAGTCACGTAACTGAAACCTCATATTCCACATTCAAGGCTGTTGGCCCTATTTCGTTCAGGTTCCACATACAGACCAATGTTTTTATCTTTATTCAACTTTATTGTGGAATAGAAGACAATAGAATAGAATAGCCTTTATTGTAGTTGGTTTCACAACAAAATTTGAATTTGACACTTCCGTATTTGCATGAATATAAAAGATAAAAGATAAAATATTGCACAGTAAAAAGGAAAACATTATTGTCATTAGTCATGTATAAATACAAGGTATTGAAATGCAGCTTGGCATCCAAACAGTAGTGGAAAGTGCAGCAAGTTCAGTAAATGCAGTATGTACAGTTAAAATACGATCTTCAGTTAAATAATAATAGTATAATAAGCTACAAAAAGTAGTGACTCCACATTTTTTTTCTGGGTTTGGTATGAAAATAATATTATATTATGCTTATGAATAATGACTGTGTTTAAGTGCCAAAAAAATTACATTAAATTGTGAAAATATTCAGATTTACAAAATTTCCCATAACAGTAAAAAAAGTGAATAACCTGGAAAATAATGCACTTCTAAAACATGACATGTTAATGCATAATATTGTTAAAATTGCACTTATTTTTGTTGAGAACTCAGGTTTTTTTCAATTTATTCACATCTTTTTTTGTTTGGACAGTTTATAAAAGTAAGTATTTTCATCATTGAATGTTTTTTTTTGCACTAAAAGACAACAATTTGGAAGATTTGGAGATGAGGATTTACCTCATCACCTGTATGACAGATGCTCGTATTCACACCAGTCTTCTTTGGATGGGCAGGGCATTTGTCAGAGGGGCAGTGCTCCCCCCAGCCTCCCTGTAGCCACGCCCCTGTTTCTTTCTAAACATTATAACATGATACGAATTGTTCTTTTGTTTCAGGGGGTTTCTCCTGATCGTCCGTTCAGATACATGTTTTAAATCGTTTTTTTTTTTCCTCTCATCAGCTCACTCTTCACTGATGTTCAGGGTGAGTTGGCTGACCTTTTGCGTGGGTGGTCTTACACAGCCTTCACTGATATGGAACATGCCTGTTCACAATGTACACGAGTGGGTTGGCTGGTAGGTAGAGAGACAAAAAGACAATGTTGATATTAGAAAACCTCCTCACTTCAGGCATTGAACAGACCTTTGCAGTAGCTATTCCTTTGTATTTTTATAGGCGCAATGAGATAAACGTACACTGAATGAACGCCGTGAGCTCCGTGTCACGTCAGACATTGCTTTTGTCGTTCAATATACAAAGTACTCATTGTATCACCACGAGTTTGTGCATTAGAATACCACAAAGTTCATTTCTTTGTCATATTTGAATGAAAACAAAGCATGCGGATGGCATTAGCAGGACAGGAATAAAGGCACAGAACTTAGGCAGCATTAGTTGACAATGGGGAGTACAGTCTATTCTACCAAAAGGCTGATAATATGTTGTGCACAATCAGGTCTTTATTCTCAAAGCCCATTCATTTATCGCCTGCTGTTGCATATACTGTGTATAGAATGTACTATTTATTTTGGTTGGAATAAAATTAAATGGCGATGTGAGAGGAAGTGGAAATATGGAAATAGACAAGAATCTGACCATATCACACATGACTAATGAGAAACCCATATTTTAACAGGCTGATATTTATGTTTTTTTCTTGTATCAGTATTGGCCTATTGCATCAGCCGATTACCCTGCCGTGATTTACTGACAGATGAAGGGAAAAGAGGAAAAAAATAAATGATAAATGGAAAAGGTGAAGGAAAAACAAAAAAGGAAAAAAAATAAATGTATATATATATATATATATATATATATATATATATATATATATATATATATATATATATATATATATTATGAGACAGGACTTTATTGATCCCTTGGGAAGGCTCCTCCAGGGAAATTACGGTACTTAATTTGACATATCACAGGAACATGACATCATCATCTCACAGGACGTATCAAACAAGTGCGTTTTCCTGATCTCTCCAAACCAAGGTCAGGTCCTGCAGCCCACGTCAGCCTCTACCTTATTAGAGAATAGAAAAAAACCCACAAATATCAAGCACAGATAATTCACACACAGTACAAAGCCACAGCAGGAGAAGGATATATGTATGAATATATATATGTGTGTGTGTGTGTGTGTGTGTGTGTGTGTGTGTGTATAATGTACGTATTATCATATTGCGCCACGGTCAAACCCAGTCGCTAATGCTGTCGGCTGATCTGTGACACTTGTCATTTCATGTTCTTTTGTTCAACATCATCTTTGTAGAACCCAAAATATTTCCAAATGACAGATGTCAAGTTTCTTTTCAGAATAAAACAAGCACAACTGGATCATCTTCCACTAACGTTACTATGGTTATGTTATATTTGCACTAATTACTCTGTTTTATGCACTATTCATTCTGTTTACTCTGTTCCTTACATGCTTTTTACTTATTTATTTAGTATGTGTGCTCCGGAAGCCAAGCAACGACGTCTCGTTGCCAAAAATCTCACTGTTGTGTGTATTCTTGTGCAATGACAATAAAGGAAGTCTAAGTCTAAGTCTAAGTCTAAGTCTAAGTCTAAGTCTAAGTCTTCAGCCACTTCTTCATTTGAACCATCAGTCATTTCTTCATTGTTCTCTTCTATTCAGGCTGGATAGGTGGAGTCATGTGACTCACTACACACATGCTCCATACCATCTTACAGGAGACTGAACATAACGTACCAGCACAAACTGTTAAAATAGATGAAAAATACTTTTCTTTTCTTTTTTTTTTTCTTAAAATACTGAATTGACCCACATGGGTAAAATTCTGACACTTATCGTAGTAAATATCTGTGCTGGTAAATGTCCACTTTATCACCCAGGATTAATATCACTCTTAGTTTGCATGTTCATGGTGGTGTGGGCTGGTTATTTCATTATAAAAAACCAGCTTTAATTTAAACCATGGGCTGTGATTTTCTAGTTTGGCCACAGGATTTGTTTTCCTTCCCTGTTTTTTCCTCCAGTGTTTCTCTGCCTACGCTGTGTACCTGCTAGATCTGGAAATATGTTCTGGGTGGGTTTGACACTGAGTGAATCCAGCGGGTTGCTCATATCACAGGAGCACATCTAAAAAAACACTGGTTTCTTTGCTGTGAACAGTTTGTGCTGTCATTTATTTGTGTCAGGGCTGTGTATTGGTGAAACTTGCAGAGCTCTAAGGCCAACGGTGCAGTGGAGTACAGTTCACTGAGCTGACACACCTCAGTCTTTACTCCTTTACTCCATCATGTACAGTTGTGGAAGATAAAAAACAAAAAAAAACAAAAAACATTTATTTTATCCAAACTGTAACAGGGGCTGTTGTCTAATAGAAAAAAGAGTGGAAAAAGAACTATGGGAACACCAGAAAAATTCAAATGTTACCAAGTGTATTTGTCTAATTTTTAGTCCAAATATATCATTACACTAGCCTAGCCACGGTAGCCCCCTAGCAGCAGCAAATCTAATGTGCTACCGTAGTAGCCTAGTTTCGCTCAATGTAACTTTAGGCTAGATTTCACTGAAACTGGCCGACGAATCACAGTGAAGCAGAGAGTCAGAGGGCGGGAGTAACAAAGTGACGCTGCAACAACTTGGAAAGAAACAACCGGAAACAACCAATCACACCAAACAAACATCAATAACATCGTGGGGTTGTTACAATATCTATGGTTTAAACTGTTTACCTGCCCTGGCGGTACACCAGCATCAGGAAATGAAGCGCACCTCCGTTCCAGGACAAATGTAAACAGCTCTTCTTTGTGGTGTTAGCAAAAAGTCAACCAGTAAGTAATGACAAATGTTACTGTTGTTAAACTAAGTTAAATAAACTATGTCTTGCTTTATGACATTTACCCTAAGATAATTTACTGACAGTAGGAGGAGCACTTTTGGATGTTTGGAGTAGGGGTAGGGAGGGGCAGGTTTTCATTCTCATTGTATTTCTGTCAAAAGGTTAGTTCTTATTTGAATAAATGTTTAATTGAGGAAAAACATTTATTTGTTGTTATTTTTGGGCATATATTATTTTTTTAATATAAAAATGTAACCATTAATGGATAATTGTTGGTTAATTTTCCCGATGATAGATTCAGAACAACCTAGAACATTTTAAATGACTCCAGACTATGAATTCATATCACAGTCGTTCTTGCCAAGCTAGATTTTTAGGACAATGGATCTGGAAAATATTATTTCAGGAAATCTTAGCAAAAATAATTGTTAGTATTTAGAATAAAAGGGATTTATTTCTGATAGTTTATAAAGGAAACGGAAAACATCACTTTCCAAACATTCAACCCAAACCAATGTCCCTCTGTCCTTTCAGTGGGTGGGGTGAAAAAGACATGGCTGCTGAGGGGGTTTGTGACTGAAAGGTCATTGGTTCAATTCCCTGGACTGGTGAGAGTTGTTGGCACATAACCCCCCCCCCCCCCCCCCCCATTTGCCCCCCAGGCGCCTGACACAGAGAACTCACTGCTCCGAGCATATGTGTGATACATGATCTAGTGATGAGTTAAAGGCAGTCGACCAGTGTCTGTGTGTGTTGCATTTTTACATGTGTGACAAGATAACGATTCTGTTCCACTTTAATTAGATGAATTTGTCTACGTTTCCTCATTATTTAAACAAATCTATCACTCAATCATTACTATGTAGCAGCAGTAGTCGGTAAATAAAGCAGTACTTTGTGGCTGTGAACAATATTTTTAATAGTTTTAGGATTAGATGCTATGGATGTTGTGCAAAGTCTATGGAGTTTGTGTTTTTTCGCATTAAAAACCACAGTTTTCATATATTTCTAAGCGGTTTTAAACTGTTCCAGCAGATCAGGAAGTTATTATTGATAGAATCACTGTACCTGTGCTCAGGAAAAAAGCATTAAAAGATAATAAATGATCAGTCTGCTTGAAGTCAACTTCATCTAAAAGCATCACTTTCATCTTTTCATGTGCTTTTGAATAAACTCTTTCCAGTCTTGTCTTTTAAATGCACCCCTTTTTTTTAGTTTTAATATCTTGCTTTACTCTGTTTAAATTTTAATGGAACCTTTTTCATATTTATGGTTTTAACATAGTCCCTGTATTTATTTCACTATGTGAATGCATTTTAAAACCACATTTTATTTCCGATTATTTTAATGTCTTTTACCCTTTTGTGATTTTTAATCTCTTCTTTTGTGATCTTTTTTTATTCCTTTTTAAAACACTGAGCTAACCTCTGTATGAATATTGTTAAGAGTTGTGAATGACATGGTTTATTCATTTTTTATTTAATTTATTGATTTATTTTTTCTTATAAGTTCAGGACTGTTCCTATGTCTCTACAGAGATTAGATATTGTAGGTGTTGTTCAAGGGTTATATATACATACATATTTACACACACACACACATATATATATATATATATATATATATATATATATATATATATATTTATTGTCATTGCTTTCAAATAATAATAATGACAGTCATCATTTTTTTTCTCCACCTATTAGACTCTGTAGAATAGAATGTCCGTTATTGTCATTATACTGAATGTAAAATGATATTGGAGAGCTTCTCCTTTTTCAGTGCAAACACATAATTACAGATAAAATATAGGGTACAAAATGTATACAAGATAAAGTTGTACATGACAGTGCAATTAACGCTATGAAGAATAAAAAAAGAATAAAAATAGAGAATATAAAAAGTGCACAGGATAATAATAATAATAATTATCGTGCATATTTATACTCACAGATGAGTATATATTACAAGTTATTATTATTCTCAGAAAGATTGTATTGCGTAGAATGAATAAATATTGAGGTAGTATTTTGAACAGTACAGTAGCAATGACAGTGATAAATATACTGCACATTGTACTTTGTATGGATGGCTGGAAAACCCCCACCATTTAAAAAAAAATAAAATAATTTTGGCTTTGGTACTACCTAAAACCACTGCAGTGTTATAGTAAAAAGCTTGTATTTTTATAGTGTGTGTGAGAACTGTGAGATGCTCTTTTTACTGACATTTTTTTCTTTCCTTTTTTACAGGAGGTCCATGAAATTCTGAAAGAGTACGAGCTGAAGTACTGCTTTGTGGATCGTAATAAAGGCACAGGTAAAACTGCATGAAGAGCCACATACACAACCATCACCCTGCCAAGTATTATTAGTGTAAAAATCACCAGAGCACATTTATTTATGTAGTAAAACATCATAGTGGTGAACAGGCAGAATTAATAATATGACAACATATATGTGGTGTATGAATTAAAATGATCAGAATTTAAAAAAAAACAAAAAAAACTTGATCTGCCGATAATGGAATGAACTTTACATTTCCATACTCACTTTGAAATTTTACATTATGGTAAATGGAGAATATATTTCAAAGTGATTCAGAATCCAGGATCTCTTCCGGATCACCACCAAAATGTAATCATTTGTTCCTTGTTACACTCCAAACATGTCATGAAATTTTCATCAAGATCCATCCATAACTTTTTGAGTATTGTTGTTGTTGACAAACAAACAAACTCCAGTGAAAACATGGCCTCCTTGACAGAGGAAATAATGTTAGACCAGGACTTTTGCATATGACTGTACTGTACGTCATTATGTCATAATTGTTAATAATCAACTGAGAAGAAAATCTTTGTCATGAGACCCTTTTTGGTCACATTACCTTTTTTTTTTTACTCATGGACTTGTGACCTTAGAGGTTTTTCAGCACCATCCTAAGCCTTTACAGACCACTGATGTGGGAATACACACACACACTCACACACACACACACACACACAGTCACCCCCTCACTGCAGCCCCCCCCCACCCCTGGTGTGTGTGTCTTTCCAGGGAAGTCTTCCATAGCTCCTATATTTAGTCTGTAGACTCGGCCAAGCACCTGAAACGTAACGCCTTTGGAAAGGGCTGCTGTAAACAGCTGACATATCAAAGCTTCAGTCTGTCCAAAAGGTTAATAGTGTTTCAGAGCAAATGAGAACCTGGTGGAACGCAGGCCCTCGTCGGACCGCCAGCATCGGCAATGTACTAATTAGGCCGCTACAGTGGCGTGGGGCGATTGGCTCTGATGTCCAGAGGTGGGTCAAATGTGATGAGAGTCAGTACGGCAGACAACGTTCCGACTTTCCCGAACAAACCTGGGGCAGCAGGTTTGTTTCGACTGCATCTGTCTCTTAGTATCTCAGTCACGACCGCTTTCAAACACACTTTTACCCACAGTACTTTTTAGTTTCTACATGTCTTGCCTCCTCAGCAGTGATGTCGTCCACGGTATGTGGAGGACACGCAGGGTGCGATTTGTCAAAAAAACAGAAGGGGGATGTTTTTATTTGTTTCCTCTTTCTTTAATGGGTGCTGTGACTGGCTCTGGGTCGACCACTAAAGGGTCAGGGGGCGAAGGTGGCTCGCACCTCCGGCTTTACAGCGCCCTCCATACGGACTTCGCTGCTTCCCAGCGTGGGGAGTAGCTACATGGTGTGCACTATTACCACCACAACGCACTCACAGACTCAGTAGAGTTCCCACCTGGATCTTCGCTCCTTTTCGACATCAGGTCCTTTCGTTGTTGAACAAACTCTTATTCTACTTCTTCCAAACACATGTTCAAAGGAGACGTCTTCAACAATGAGCTCATGTTCACAAAACAAGAAGGAAAAGTCGGGAAAACGAAAGCGTGTGTAGAGCGGCTTTATCTGGATTATGTTTATAATGGAAGGTTATTTGATGTTATGAAGACCAATGATTCTTAAAATGCGGGTCGAGAAGCAGGTTGGGTCCGTTCCTTTCAAATATATTTTTTGCAGTCCGAGCTGCGGGCGGGTTAGTTAAAAAAGCGGTTGGTTGTGGGTCGTTTATACATCAACCCACGTATCACTGATCAATCAATCAGCTACAATGTGTGTGAGGGGGCGGGGTTTGTCGTGGCTGGTACTACTTGTTTGGTTTTTTTTTACATTAAATAATTGTCCTGACTGTAAATTGTATAATGCAACAGTTTTTCAGATACATTTTAAAATGCATTTTGTAGTTTTTTTTGTTTTTTTTTTAATGGAATGTCCTTCCAGACTTTTTTAAGCAAAATGGTGAAAGTTTTGTCCCCTACAAAGACAAAAATGGTCTCAGGAGGTTAGGTTCACTTATGTATTTTATGGAAAACTTTATCTTTTTCTTTGTTTTTCTCTGTTTTGGATATAATAATACTTTAATGATCAGTGAATAAAATGCAGGAAAATGCCAGATTTTCACTGAAAAATCCAAAATACAGAAGATAATATGAGAATAAATACTGACAAATCACTTAGGAAAAGTAAAAAAAAGAGAAAAAAAACCCCACAATCATTTGTCATAAAGTAACTCTGGGTCTTAATGGGTTAAACATCTTATTTTATATTCCATCCCATCCTGGCAGAAAGTGTTTCCTGACCCTGGATGTTAACCTAAAACACTAATAGCGACGGAGCTATTAAAGCTCCTTGGGGGTTCTTTATTTTTCGATCCATAGGCTGTGCCTGGGCGGCCTGCTGGCTGTCTCTTAGTGTTCGCTCTTTAGTGATATGGATTGGCTGCAGACAAACTTGGTGATACGGCCCATTAAACTCTTCACTGTCTTCCAATAAGTACAAATGGGCTGGTTGTTGGTGGGATGCAGCCTCAGCAGGCAGGGTCGATGGAGTCAGATAACTGTCAATATATTCATGTCCACAGATGGGACACCTGTGTGTACGTGTCTGTGGTTGTGCACAAAATAAATATTTGTGAATTCTCCAATGAGTCCAGTTATGCATTAAATATATTGTGTGTTTTATTCATCAGAATATAGATGGAAAAATGATGACTTCAAAAATGAAAAGTATGAGTCACTTTTGGGAAGTCGTATTCATACCAAAGGAAGGCTAGCTGTATCGTTTGAAGTCATACTTGTCATTTTTTAAGTCATAATTTTTCCGTCTGTATTCTGATGGATAAAACACACAATATCTTTCATGCATAACTGGACTCATTTGAGAATTCACAAATATTTCTGTTATGCACAACTACAGACAAATACACACGGGTGTCCAATCTGTGGACACGAATATATTGACAGTGATCTGACTCAATACGGGCCGAACACTGCCTCCCTCCCCAAGTGTGTGTTGGCGTGTTACTCAGAGTGAGATTCTCATCCGCTTTACTTGTGAGTTGTGGAGGATTGATTTCCATCCCTGTAGATTGTCAGTGTGTGTGTGTTTGGTGTCTGAATATTTTGCTGTGATCCGGTAACCCTCCAGCTTGTCGCTTCCTCTCTTACGTCTAAAACACACACCTCCCTCTGGTCTATAACCGTCTTTTACAGCCCCAACATGTGGGTTCTTACACAGTGTGTGTATGTACTTAATGTGAGTCGTAACAAGTCCATGTTATATGAGAAAAGCCATGTTGTGTTTATGTGTTTATGTGAGTTAACAGTCAGTTGAACTTAGCGTCAGTGGATCAGTTTTCACGGCAGCTGGATAACATCAAGCCCAAGTGTTTACAGTCGGACTCGCTCTCCCTTCCTCTCCCACTCCATGTCTCTTCACTCTTTAATCACTTCTGGCTCTTCAGTCTCACTGCTTTTACAAACCACAACATTCCTTTTTCTTTCTGTGTCTGGAGCCATGTTGGGAAGTGTGTGGATGAAGTAGAAAAAGAGTTGGGATGTGATGGGAAACTTCAGAATTTCCAGAACCATGCCGATCTTCCCTGTGTTCGTTGACTTTTTTTTTTAATCCTCTTTGGGCAAAAAAATTCTCCCGTTTCCTTTCAGTGTATTGTAACTAAGGGATGTAGCTTAGTAAACTAGCCCGTCTCTACTAGCAAAGAATATTTTTATAATCTTTGGTCTAGTCATACTCCATAGAACCTCAACCAGGACCAGTTCCAGTTAACAAAAACAAATATCAATCGGACAGCTACAGCTGACTCTTCTATGTGGGAAAGCACCATTAGCTTCTCTTTGTTAAGGCGAGGTTGTCAATCACAATCATTCGCCCTGATTGGAGAAAACAGGTGCTTGTCTTTTTGAATGACGTACTTCTTCAACCAATCACATGTGACGTAGATGATAGAAGTAGAAGCTCTTACCATACATACCCAGTTGCCACCAATAAATTCTTTCAAAACTGTTCTGTTCATCTTTTAAAGAATCAATATGAGCTAGTTTTATGAACACAGTTGAAGTTACAGAATCGAAGCCCAGTTCAGACTCCTCCATGCTAGCCGCCATGTTTTTCAAAGCTACTTTGTGGAGAGTCTTCTTTACGTCATAACTGTTAAAATCACGCCCAGTGATTCTGATTGGTCCGTCCACTAGTGTTGCACGGGCTACCCACTGGCCAGCGGATATCCGCGAGTGACCCGCGAGTCGGGCGGGCTGGGTCGCAGTATTAATACATATTGCGGATGCGGGTGGGGCGGGTCATGGATGATCAATACCCGCTGAGGTGTGTGTGTGTGTGTGTGTGTGTGTGTGTGTGTGTGTGTGCGTGCTCGGCTCGCGCATGTGCAAGCCCGTCACTTCCTGTTTTGAATGCTTTTTTATCCCAACTTTTTGTTATTTGTTATTAGCGCTAAATCTCCCTGAACACTCAGAGATAAGAGTGAAAATGTGGGACTTGATCAGGGAGAAGATTAAAACAGGCGATGCGAAGGTTGTACGGAAACGTTGTATGTGTTGGCTTTATAGAGTGATGATGTGGGTGGAGTCTATTTTATGTGCTGGAGTGCATATTGAGACGTTAGAAAGGAGGCAAAAATTATGCTTCATGACTTTTAACATTAGAAGCACAAGGTAAAGATGCTGCGAATGTACTATGTGAGTTTAGAGACAAATTTAAGCTCGCGGGTTGATAGCGGGCGGGTTGGGTTTATCCATACGTGACATCATGCGGGTTGGGCGGGGCGGGCCCAGCCACGTCTTGGGTTTGGGCGGGGCAGATTTCTGTAAAACGCCCTAACCGCGCATCACTACCGTCCACCATTTGGCCATAGACAACAGAATGTCGACGGTGGTTTACCAGACCTTTGTGTGAAGCTAACGAAGCTGAGCGTAAACACACGAGGGTTAGTGAAAGCCAGGCTATAGCAGAGTATCTGCAGTGCTATCTCAGACGTAGCCCTGTCTATATTTGACACTGATGTCAAACACATGTGAAAACAATAAGAGCTTAAGCAAATAGATGTATAGACCATCTTACATATATTGTTTAATTGAACAAAACAAATAAATAAATACATGCTTATGCGGTAACAAACCGCTACCGTTAGTTCTATCCTGCTGCTAGCTTAAGATTAGCCACAAAGCCTTCATATTGGTGTATGTACGACGAGGTGTACCATAAAATCCCTTGTCCAGTTTTGACGTTGGGGTCTTGGAAGATCCTTTGATGATACGGTGCAGTTTAAAGAGGTCTTGCAGCCAGTGGGTGTAAATCTTGGACCGGAAAAGCTGAGACCGCACTTCCGGTAAGCAGGAGCGATGATATGTAAGTTTGGAAGAATGGCTTCACTTTTCCACATGAGCATGAAATGATGATGATCTGCAGTAATATTTAGGAGAGCGCTGCAGAAGCACAGCCTGTGTTTTCAAATGGACTTTTTTTTTTTCTCCTTCTGGTTGTTACAGCTTTAATCACATTTGTAATTGCACTGACAGTCTGTACAGTTATATAATTGAAAAAAAAAAGCTGCAATTCCGGTCGAGTTCAATCCAACGTTATTTTTAAAAAGTGAGAGTTTTTGTCGAAGTTCTGCGTGTGGAATTAATACTGTACAACGAAATACTTAGGCATAGATAGAGAGGATGGTGTAGTGCAAACTGGGACACTGAACATGATAGTGATGATAGTGATGGGGCCCAGCATATTGTTGGGGGGGGGGCATAGAGAACAGGAGAGGGTCCAGTGGATACAGGCTAAAATATAAGATCATGATGTGAGGACCTACACACACGCACACACGCACGCACGCACACACACACACACGCACACACACACACACAGACACACAGACACGCACACACACACACACACATACACACATACACACAGACACGCACACACACACACACACACACACACACACGCACACACACACACACAGACACACAGACACGCACACACACACACACACATACACACACACACGCACACACGCACACACACACACACACACACACACACACACACACACACACAGGTCATAAAAATCATTGAAGTAAATGAAGTGTGTAAATGTGTTTGGCTTTAAAGGCCTGGAGTAAAGATAAGTGTTAAGATCAGCTGCAGCTTTAACTTTTATTCACAGGTTCTTTTTTCTAACGTCTGGAACTAATCACCACAAAAACTAAAACTCACATTTGTCTCGTTTTCTTTAAAACAAAACAAAAAATAAGTCCATGATCATTGCAGATATTTTTTAATAATTATCCAGGTTTAGCAAAGTTATATATTTTCAATGTTAGGATTTTTATATTATAGCTTTTTCATTGCAACTTGCATCATTTTTTTTTTTTACAAGTGTTTCCTGTTTTTTATATTTATATTAAAAGAATAGTATGTAGTTGGATCACATTCATGGTTAAGGGTCCGTTATCATGTTTATGTTCTGTGTTTATGTGATGGAGACATTCCTGCGTCATTAGGGTGATGATGATGATGATGATGATGATGATGATGATGATGATGATGCATCTCCTTGTATTCTCCTTTCTCTCTCTCTCTTGACATTTACATGAGCAACATGTTGTTATTTTTGTTTAGTTTTTTCAGTTAGTGTTAGCTGATGTGTTTGTTAGCTCCACTTGGCAGATGTCACTTCTGAATCACAGCGTGTGCAGAACATTGATGTTTTTCAACTTGGATTGCAGTCAAATTACTGCTCTTAACTTTTCTATTTATTTATTTTTTTATTTTTACCTGCAGCCACCAGCAGTTTTCTACAGAGGACAACTTTATTTTTACTTAAAGCTTGGGTTTAAGTATCAAACTTTCTATTCACATATTCATCCATAAGACAAGACAGTGGGACAACAGACAAAAGGGGATACAGTGGGACAAATGGACATGAGACAGTGGGACAAACAGACATAAAGAAAGACAATGGGACAAACAGGCATAAGGAAAGACAGTGGGACAAATGGACATAAGACAAGACAGTGGGACAAACGGACATGAGACAGTGGGGCAAACAGACATAAAGAAAGACAGTGGGACAAACGGACAAGGAAAGACAGTGGGACAAACAGACATAAGGAAAGACAGTGGGACAAACGGACATAAAGAAAGACAGTGGGACAAACAGACATAAGGATGGACAGTGGGACAAAGGAACTAAATGGATACTGTTGAAAACATGACAAAAGACATGGAAGACATGAGGACAAGTAAAACGAGACAAATCCAGATACTAATATATTCATCCTTATAACTGATGTGTGTTTGGGTTAGAATTTCTACAGCAGTAAAAGTGGATCTGGATGGAGACAGAGAGACAGACGCTGAACAGGGTGTGTGTGTGTGTGTGTGTGTGTGTGTGTGTGTGTGTGTGTGTGTGTGTGTGTGTGTGTTCTCTCATCATAATCCATCTCGCCTCATTTTGTTCCACGCTGAGCACTCGGTGTAGAATTAGCCAGGAATGGTCTTCAGCCTGGCTGGTTAATCTGTGTCAGGACAAAGTCAGCTTTGATGTCATTTGTTCAGTTTTAACCAGTTGGGTGATCAGCAGGTCAGCGGGTCCACTCCCACGTCCCCTTAAGGCTGAATTAGGAAAAACACTGAATTTTTAATGACGCAGATCTACTTGACTACAAATCATTCTGCAGTGCTGCTTATTTTTCATCTAATCCAAACAGGGTGCATGGTCATTTACTCTCCCTCATCACATTTATTTAACAGATTGTTCCGTTAATACAGAAAATATTAAAACCCTTTTGCCTGTTTTTTTTATGTTAACATTAAGATTCTGTCTTTTTTTTTTTTTTTTTAGTCAACGTGATGGAGCTGAACGCCACTGCTATTGGATTAGTTTAAAATATGGAGTTTGCTTTGATATTGGTTTTATTTTTCTATTTTCTTTCAGCCATTTCCTTCTGCCCCAGGCCTTTGTAATAAATGTACAATGAATAATTAATCATAAGAAGGGCAAAAAATGTAACAGAAAACAGTATCAACAGATAAATGAATCTTATGGGACTGATTCTTTATGAGTACGTGGCTCCACATGCTGAACAGTGGCATGTATTTGTGTGTTAAAGGGATTATCTGGAGTAAAAATAAGTTTATTTTTTATTTTTTAAGATGATTGTGAGTACATACATAAAGTCACACCTTTTTAATGTACGTTGACAAATTTAAATTTTGCCATTTTGGGCCAAACTGTGATAAAACAGAAGTGTTTAGGGCAGGGGTGTCCAAATCCAGTCCTCGAGGGCGGGTCTCCTACATGTTTTAGATATTTCCCATTTTCACATGATTCAGTTTAACCCTTTAACTCCTGAAACTTCAGCAGTTCCACAATAAAAAGAATTAAAATAAGCAACAAAATGCACAAAGTCATCAATAAAATGAACAAAAATAACAAAAATATTTAGTAATATGAAGAAAGTAAGACACAAAGTTTTTGTTTATTTTGTTGCTCATTGTTTATTTTTCTACATTTTATTTTTTTATTTTATTCTTTTTTTCTTCATAGTTTCTTCGCGTTACTAATTATTTTGTCAGTTTATTGTTAATTTTTGTTCATTTTATTGATGACTTTGGCCATTTTTGTTCATTTTGTTGCTTATTTGAATTCTTTTTACTGTGGAACTGCTCAAGTTTCAGGAGTTAAAAGGTTAAACTGAATCATGTGGAAGAGGGAAATATTTAAAACATGTAGGACACCGGCCCTCGAGGACTGGATTTGGACACCCCTGGTTTAGGGCATGTCTTTTAGAAAACAACAACCTGTCAGTAGGTTAAACCTTCGCTGTTAGATACAGCGTCCTTTGAATTTCTAATGAAATACTGGACGATGTTTTTAAAACAGAATGCAATGAAATTGTGAATTTCCAAAGAGAGCGTCTAACTCTGCATTCGGTCATTGACTATTTCGGGGTTCCTCCTCATAGTACGACTACACTGAACGTGAATTTACGTGTGTACGCCTGTGACATGTCGCGTAAACACCAGAGTGTCGTACACTGGATCATTTTTGCAGGACCAAACCGAACGCACAATGACATTTTCAATAAACAAAATCTGTCCCACCAATTCCGTCTGTCCTCAACTATGGCTCAGATCACTTCAATTGCTGCTCTGTACCTGCTCTGGAGGTTCCAGATGTGTCAGAGGGTTAGACACCGTTCACCTGAATTCCACCACCTCCCCTAGGAACCGCCTGGATGACGTCTGCTTTCAACATATTTCAGGCTCAGTTTTTCTTTCCGCCGCCGTCCGGGTCGGTCCGAGCGTCATACGTCCTTTTGTCACGATGTTGGCAGCTTCTCAACGCTGATTGGCTTTCATGACCCAGCGTCACACGAATTCCTCTGAAAAGTTTCATATTTTTAACTCGAGTGTTTACGCATATTTGTGGCAAAACGTGGCGCTCCAACGTGCTGCAGCTACGTGTCCCACGCACCACCTGCGGAAAACCTGCATCCAAATGTGTCGCTCTGTTGACTTTGTATGATATCTCAACGCGTGAATGTGAAAATTAGCATTTGGTGTGGCCGCACCATAAGATGTCTGGTGAATATGGAAAATTACTGTGTGTAGATCAGTAACTGTGGACACACTATCTGAGGACGTGAAGACCTCAGGACACTTGGGTTTGTCTTTAGGGACCCTCTACTTACTACCACTGAAGTGTGATGTTGTTTAGAACTTTAGAAGAGTTAGTCTAAAAATAACGTTTTGCGTAACTGGAAAAACATGCGCTAATCACTTCCATGTTAACACAGTTTGGCTCAAAACGACCAAATCTAAATTTCTGAACTTTCATCCAAATGGTGTGACTTTAATGTCAACTATATGTATGTAAATACTCGCAATCATCTAAAGTTATTTTTACTCAGGATAATCCCTTTAATGTTGATTATTTGTAGCTAAAATAAACAACTTATACTGGCGGTTTCATCCAGTCATTAATGGTAAAAAGTGTAGAATAAAGTCGTTCTCTTTCAGGAAATTGAAGCAGAGGTTTTCTCCCCTCTGAGGTTTTGATGGTCATCAGGTCATCTTCAGTCCACGGTCATTTTTCATTGTTATCTCCAAACATCAATACTGGTATTTTAAGAGTCACGTATACTTCAGCCTCCACTGTCGTGTTTGGTATGGATCAAAAAATGGCAATATATCCCTGGAGATCAGAACACAACTACATGCTTTTATGTGCAGAGAGAGATTTTTATAATTGGTGTGAAACGTGCACGTTTCCCTGGAGTTCAGCACAACACGTACTTGGACACAAACACATTGAAGCATTTTCCTGGAAATGTTTATTTAAATGCAGCAGCGCTCTCATGGGGAGTCTTCAGTTGGCTTTAAAAGGTAAAGTCTGTGTTAAGA
Source organism: Siphamia tubifer (assembly GCA_020466265.1). Lineage (NCBI taxonomy): Eukaryota > Metazoa > Chordata > Actinopteri > Kurtiformes > Apogonidae > Siphamia > Siphamia tubifer. The sequence goes on along the minus strand of CM035786.1, from coordinate 5,811,685 downwards.
CTCGAGGACTGGAATCCTGTTTTCACACCTGTTTAATTTTCACTATATGTATAAAGTCAATGAACCGCTGCTGTTTGCTATAAATAGACTGTCACGACCTTTTCTTAAACCTGACACTGATTTAAATCAAATGTGCAAATGTGAAAATCGAATGCACACATTTTACAAACAGAGAAAAATTAAGTAGGTAAACTGGCGATAAACCGAACATTTACTGTTACTGAAATTTACTACAACAACCGATGTAATTTTTCCCATGTTTGGTAAATTTGGGATTTTAATAAAATAAAATAGAAAACTAGAAAAGCAGTCAGAGAGCACAGACTCCGCCAAATTGTAATTGTATCTGCCAACACATTTTGGGCAATTTATCTAGCATTAGCATGTGCTAATGGTCAGTTGATCCGGTAGTGACAGGCAGCAGAACTAACCCTTAAAGACACTGGAAGACACTAAAACACATGTTTATTTTTCTCTTTTTTCTTTTGTTTTCTTTCCTTTCTTTCTTGTTATCAGAAAATTAAAATCAATCTGTTTTAGAAAAAATTAGTTCAATCTGTTTCGACACTGAAAAGGAAAAAACACCTTGAAATTAAATTTTTAGCTTTTTTAGTTTGAAACAAAAATCAATTAATCAATAGTTTTTGTTTAGTTTCTGAAAAAAAATCCAACTAGGCCTATGCACTCATCTCCGACTGCTAAAGGTATATCTCGGAAACGCGATTCTACCTGTCACCCATCATTTCCACCGCTCCCATTCACCCATTCACCCATTCATATACTATCCATACTTATACCTAGTCCTAATATAAGTGGACAAACTAATGATTTGTGGTCCTAGTTATCAGTTCAGTAGCAGTTAGCAGTTAGCAGTTAGCCCCAGTGCTCTCTCCTTACCTTGATACTTATGGACAAATTCCTCGTAGAAAAATGTGTAGCCTTTTATCAAGTTTTTTTTTTTTTGTTTTTTTTTTGGACTGAGTTTTCCTCCACGATTCTTCCGATATCCACAAATGTAATAAGTGTCAAATCCTTTAAAGAAGTTGAGAAGACTGTCTCCATTTTACCGGCTTTCTACTGTTTTGACGTTTTACAGGAAGTTCGGAGACGCTACCGTTACGTATTTCCAGTTATTGTTAGAAAGGTCCGTTACATCCCTGACGCTCAGGAATAGAATTAACCAAAGATACTCAAATGTCAGTGTGATTCTAAAGAAAAACAACAAAGTTATTCTACATGTAAATGGATATTGGGTTTTAGGAATATCATAAGATTTAGTGTTTAGTGATTGTGGATTTTACAGATGTCCCTGAACTACTCCTGGCTCACATTCAGACACCGGATCGCCTTCGCCTCCGTCTGTTACTGACTCTGGATCAGTTTTCAGAATCATTGCAGTGAGTACATTTGGAGTCAGAACGCAGCTGAAGTTACATTTTAAGGAACATTACTGTTGGACACACTTTGTTTGTGATTCCATCTTATATTTTATAACCTTTTTCTATTTTTTGAAGCCATCCCTTAAATATATTCCCTCAGTTTTTACATGAAGCAGCTGCAATTAAAGTGAATGATGATGATCAAACAGGGTTTATTTATATCATTTACCTCAATAGATGAAAGATGAAGCTAAATAACAGCCTCTAACTGCAGCTTACATAAATGTGATCTGCTGCTATTACTTATCCTCTCCCATGTGACGTACTGTATGTTGTTCACAGGCCTGGACAATAAACCGAAAATGTACTGTTACTGACATTTACTGACGTCACACTTTTATTTAAAAATACATGATTCCATTTTTAATGTTCATTTATAGTTTTGATCCTGTCAGTGAGATATATATATATATATATATATATATGTATTTATACACATGCTGCTTGGAAAATTAGAATATGGTGTAAAAGTTGTTTTATTCTGGTAATTCAACATAAAAGGTGAAACCCATATATTTCTTAGACTGTATGACATGCACAGTGGGATCTCTTAAGTATGTTCTTTGTTGTATTTTTTTCCTGGTTATGATTTAAAGCTTATTACAACGTCAAACCTAAAAACACAGAACATTAGAATATTGTTTGAAAGTGAAATTTCTGAAGCTGTAAGACCCGATCAGCAAAATCAAAACAAAAAAAGCTTGAAATATATATATATATATATATATATATATATATATATATATATATATATATATATATATATATATATATATATATATTTATCTATATAATCTGTAAATTGAGTTACAGAAATACATGCACTTTTTCAGGATATTCTAATTTTCCAATATATACAGTATAATAAGAGATAACAATATGAGTGACTTTTGCACTAATTAGTTAAATCTTACACAGTAGAACTCTTTATCTGGTCTCATCAATAATATTATTCAATTAAGTTACTGTTGAACTTGTATGTAAGTGGTTAATGTGCACAGATACGCTATTAATACTTATTATTGTACTGTTCCATATAATTATTATTATTATTATTCACATCAGATGCAATGTTCCATTTGAGTAAAGGTCAAAGGTTGTCATAGAAACTTGAGATAAGGGCGAGATTAGACATTCTCTGAACAATTCTTTTATTTTGAATGTGTGTGCATTATCAAAGCCAATTAAACTAAATCTGGTCTGAAGTGCCAGGGTCGTACCACTAAAAACGAACATCATATAAAAATAATGTCAATTCCAAATTTTCCTCCGTTTTAGAGCAAAAAAAGTCAAATTATGTGTTAAAATGTTAACGTCTACCAAATATCCTTTAAACTAATGTAACATGAATATATTTAAACTACTAGCAATTTAACAAGATTATGTGTCAGTTTATCATTTATCATCTAAAAATACACTAAACATTTAATAACAGGCACAACATCATTAAAGTTCATAGTTAGTTTTATTGTAAATACAGTAAAATGACATGAAAATGTTTAAATTAAGAAAAAGCTAAATGTAAGTTGTGAGTATTTATACGTTATTATCATCGCATTTTACTGATCTAACCCAATTTTGATCTGTATGTGGAGCCTAAAATAAAATGATTAATTCATTCATTATCGGTTTTGTACTTCATAAATTTATCCCAGGGGCCAGACTGCCCCCCCCCCCCAACAAACCTCTACCGTTTTATTATGACTTTGGCCAATGTTATATGTGCTAAATGAATAAATAAATAAATAAATAAATGCTACTTTTGGATGTAATAATAATTAAGCTCATGCTTTTCAGTTTTCCTTCTATGTGACAAATGGAATAAAGTACTTCCTGCGATGGTTACTTCTCAGATGTGCATGAGTGTGTTCTCATTATTTAAAACATTATTAAAACTTAGTCAAACTTCTCTGGCTGGTTCCCAAACTCCACTCCAATAGAAATGTACGTGTCAGACCTGCTTCTGCATCTGCACCTCATGACCATATGAGTGGAGTGAACCAGCCTCCACGCTTGGACTTATTAGGTCATACTTTGGGCGTGTGTGTGTGTGTGTGTGTGTGTGTGTGTGTGTGTGTGTGTGTGTGTGTGTGTGTGTGTGTGTGTGTGTGTGTGTGTGTGTGTGTGTGTGTGTGTGTGTGTGTGTGTGTGTGTGTGTGTGTGTGTGTGTGTGTGTGTGTTTGTCCTGCTGTGTGTGTACGTGTCTCACTGTCTCCATTTGTGGATTTGCTTCGGGCTGTTGCTTCAGCTCCTCAGCTAATGATGATTTTTCCTTAAACACCCTCCCTCCCTCCTTCCCACCAGACACAGTATAAACACACACCACTCTGCTGCTGGAGTCTTTTTATTTTAGCGCAGTGGTTCTTAAATCCAATCCTCGTGGCCCAGTGTCCTGCATGTTTTAGATATCTCCCCTTTCTTCTTCTTTTTTTTAAATAAATAAATTAAATTTAAAAAAAAGTAAAAAAAAATACAAAAAAATACAAATTAAAAATAATTAATTAATTTCATTAAAGTAAATAAAAATTATAAAAAAAAATAAAACAATTAAAAATATACAAATAAAAATAATAAAACATAAAAAATAAAGAATATATTTTTTTTTATTAAAAAATGAATTAAATTCAAATAATAATAATAAAACCTTAAAAAGAAAGAAAAATTCCAAGGCACTCTCTTATAAGTGAAGAACTAAATGAAAAAAAAAATTACATTTACAAAGAGGATTAACTAAAATTTACAAATCATTAACTAAAATGATTTAGATCTTAGTGTAATTTTTGCATTTTATAAATTCATCCAGAGGGCCGGATTTGGCCCCCGGGCCGCATGTTTGACACCTCTGATTTACCCCATGCCAACAGGGCATTAGTGAAAGTGTAGGTTTTATTTTTTTAATCATATTTTACCCATATTGATAATGAAAACATCTAAAACACTTTTCGTCCATATTGTTGGTGTAGGTCTGTTCTCCTTTGACTGAACTGGGCTCCAAATTAAATGTGTGGCAGACTGTCAGGATGGCAGACAGACACACAGATGCAGTCAT
>CM035786.1:5774697-5802197 GCA_020466265.1 Siphamia tubifer | reverse complement strand
TCAGAGGGTGTACAGTACGAGCAAACAGACACATTTCTGTTCTGCCAGTTTCTCTCAATGTGTGTGTGTGTGTGTGTTTGTCTTATTTTGTGTGTGTGTGTGTTTGTCTTATTTTGAGTGTGTGTGTGTGTTTGTCTTATTTTGAGTGTGTGTGTGTTTGTCTTATTTTGAGTGTGTGTGTGTGTGTGTTTGTCTTATTTTGAGTGTGTGTGTGTTTGTCTTATTTTGAGTGTGTGTGTGTGTTTGTCTTATTTTGAGTGTGTGTGTGTGTGTGTTTGTCTTATTTTGAGTGTGTGTGTGTGTTTGTCTTATTTTGAGTGTGTGTGTGTGTTTGTCTTATTTTGAGTGTGATACTTAATGTGTGTCATTTCACTCTCCATTATCAGCGTTTCACACCCGTGTCTCGGCGGCTCAGAGGCAACATGTCTGTTTCTGCTGCGGTTCTTTATATTTTTTTTACAGGAACCATTGAAGAGACCCCGGTGCCGAACGTTCTGAACACTGAGGTCGACCCGTGAAAGAGGGTGAAACTAAAACTGAGTTGTTTTATATGCTCTGTAATTATACCAACTTATTCTATCCTTTTGTAGGACCTGTTTATACAAACACAGGTATTTTTAAAGGGCATATTTTTTAAGCTTTTTTTTTTTTTTTTTTTTAAAAACCCAACATTTTTGTTAGTGTTTTTATACTGATCCACATAAATAGCATCTTTATACCTCAAACTTAATTCTTTCTGACTTTGTACATGAATTGAGTTTCATGGTTAAATCAACAGTCAGTAATGACGGACAGAACCATGAACTGGATCAGAACCAGAAAATGCCACCTTTCATTCCCTCATAGATCTGTATCATATATATATAACTAAGCTGTAGTACATACATACAATTACATTTGCAGATTTGTTAAATGACGCATCCATTTATAGAGTGAAATATTTCAAAGAGCAGCTGAGTGAACAATGGAACTGTGGGTGTGAGAGTGGGCGGCTGGTTGAAGAGATGCTGAATGTAAGATCCACTCAGCGCTCCCTCTCATCCCTCTATTTCTCTCTCTCTCTCTCTCTCTCTCTCTCTCTGTACATACATTAAATAACATCAATAACTAATTTTTGTCAACAAAATGCAGTTACTGCCTTTTTGCTTTGTAGGGTAGTATTATATTTCACATCGTAAAAAAAAATAAAATAAAAAAATGGAGGCCACCAACCAAATGCTTTAGTATCAGTCCAGTGGTGAAGCCACAGTTAAAACACTTAACCAGAAAAATAAATAGATTATAGAATAAAAAAAGCACACAATAAAAACATAATAAAAATAAAAATAATAAAAATAAAAAACACTAAAAAGTTAGTCAGACTCTCAATACCAACTGGCAATAAGATGCAGTCATTATCATCATCCTCATCATTTATCATCATCATCATCCTCATTATTATCATCATTATCATCCTCATCATTATCCACATCATCATTATCATCATCCTCATCATTTATCATCATCATCATCCTCATTATTATCATCATTATCATCCTCATCATTATCCACATCATCATTATCATCATCCTCATCATTATCATCCTCATCATCCTCATTATCATCATCATCATCATCCTCATCATTATCCACATCATCATTATCATCATCATCATCCTCATCATCATCCTCTACATTATCATCATCATTATCATCATTATCATCATCCTCATCATTCTCATCATCATCATCCTGATCATCATCCTCATCATTATCATCATCCTCATCAATATCATCCTCATCATTCTCATCATCATCATCCTCATCATCATCCTCAACATTATCATCATTATCATCATCCTCATCAATATCATCATCATCATTATCATTATCTTTATCATCATCCTCATCATCATTATCATTATCATCATCATCATCCCTCTCACCACAAATATTTTTTTCTAATATAACCCAAACCACTTTCACAGATGGTCCAACATCAGATACATACCTGATATTTTGTAAAGTAGTTTCAGTCTGAATGGTTAAGTCACATGTATCTGACTTTTACATTATTGCAATGCAACAAATGTCACAATTCTGCACCTCAAGAGGATGAGCAGCAGTAAAAATCACAATCTATGGTAAAAATATATTTATTTCCACCATCACAGTGTGTGTCTGCATGGTCACATACGACCTCTTTTGCACATGTTGGTCACTTCAGGGTTACATTTAGTTCAAGTTGAAAACTGATAGAAGTCGCATTAATGTGTAACGTGAACAATCGCATCAAAAAAAAATCTGATTTAACCAAAAAATGAGACCTGCTGTCTGAACGTAGTGAAAGTCTGTCACCTGTCGTTATTAATGATAGAGCAGAGGTGGTCAAAGTACTCACAGTCTGTACTTCAGTACAAGTACAGGTACTTGTGTGAAAAAATACTCTGATAAAAGTAGAAGTACTGATTCAATTCCTCTAAAGTAAAAGTAAAAAAAAAGTAAAAAGTAAATCTGCATTTTATTAATTATTTTGACCATGAATGCAATAATACTAATTTAAGCACGAAAATCTGAAAAGTTTCAAAACTATCCAAAATAAAGTGTTTAAAAGTGTAGATAAGGTGTTTGATCAGATCACAGTTATTCAGTTTGGTGGAAAAATATGAATATGAGATAAACATGAGATTAAAAAATGCATAATTTTAAGATAAAAAGTCAGAATTATGAAATAAAAATAAACATTTGTGACATAATAATCATATAACTATAATATACAGAGTCACAGTTTTTCTCCTCGACTGAGTTTCCCTCTGAAGTGACTAATTTTTCTGACTTTTACATCTGTTTAGATTGAAAAAGTAATGAGTCTATTCAGAGAATAGCAAATTTGTTTATGCAAAAATGTAGGGAGTAAAATTAAAAAGTTTCCTGAAAAATAAATACTAAAGTAAAGTACAAGTACCTACAAAATCTACTTAAGTACAGTAATGAAGTACTTTTACTGTGTTACTTCCCACCTCTGTGATAGACTGATATTAGTTTGGTGCTATTTACATTTCATACATACATTTCATTACTTTTATTTTGGGAGTTTTTTACTTGTGGACCAGTGTTATCATTTGACTGAGTAAAAAAAAATCTGTATCTCTTCCAAATATCGGCTCATAAATATCTGTGGCCTGTATCGATCATCGGCTCAGTCTGTTGGTAAAAAACGTTCCAAAGATCCATCACTGGTCATTATTTGAGATAGATTTATCATTAGTCCCGCCTCTTCTTGATTTTCATTGGTTGATGTGATAGAAGTGACAGAGTTCTAGAAGTTAAACATTTTTCCACCCAGTGTTGTGAGCTCAGCCAAAAAAAACCCAAACTGCACCACGAGACTTTTCCCCTGAAGACACTGAGTGCTGTAGAGGCTGCAGTAAATAGGATTTATATGGGAAATAGACAGTGGAAATGGAAAGAAAACAGCTGCTATTTTGACACTGCTGTCGTGATCCATCTGACAAGTAGATGTTAAAGCAAACTGATTCTGCCCATCCGTGTTTTTCTACAAACATATAATGTTATCATGCAAACCTCAGCAAAGTTACAAAACATGAGCTATAGTGTTTATGCCGTGATCCTGCAACGTGGTTTTGTCTCGTCATCTGAACCCACTTTATCCTCACTAGGGTCACAGGGGTCACTGGGGTCTAAGAGGGGGAGGGGGAGGAGGAGGAGGAGAGGAGGAGGAGGAGGAGGGGGAGGAGGAGGAGGAGGAGGAGGGGGAGGAGGAGGAGGAGGGGGAGGGGGAGGAGGAGGAGGAGGAGGAGGAGGAGGAGGGGGAGGAGGAGGAGGAGGGGGAGGAGGAGGAGGAGGAGGAGGAGGAGGGGGAGGGGGAGGGGGAGGGGGAGGAGGAGGAGGAGGAGGAGGAGGGAGGAGGAGGAGGAGGAGGAGGAGGAGGAGGAGGAGGAGGAGGAGGAGGAGGAGGAGGAGGAGGAGGAGCCTGTCAGTCGTGGGTTCATGCACAGATACAAACTCAGCTCAGGTTGAAATCGCAATGATGATGTAATTTTTAAACACCATCCTCTGCTGTCAGGTTAATTTTTTCTGTCTGTCAGATCTAAAACAAACTGAAACCTTCAGCATTATTAGTCAGGTAACTTTTCACCTTTAGCCAGAGCTGGACTGGGCATTTTCTTAGTTAGAAGAAGCCACCACCCTTCTACCTTCTCCCATGTCATCACAAAAAACAAATATACATTGTAGGAAACAAACAGAACATAGACATGGAGCCACCCCCCCCCCCCCCCCCCCCCCCCCCCCTTCTGAAATCGTTGGCAGTAATTGCTTATGGTTCATCAGTAGCAGCTGTTAGTTTGTTTACGATGTTATGAAACAACAATGTCATGGTGACATCATCACGGTGCTTTGTACCAGTTAGATTCACTGATGACTGGTTTGTTTTGTGTAGAGGTTGGCGGGTTCGCATCCCGGCTCTGGCTGTCCACATGTCGAAGTGTCCTTGGGCAAGACACTGAACCCTTAGGCCCCCAGTAGGACTGACCTTTGACCTTAGAAACCTACTGGTGTATGAGTGTGTGTGTGAATGGGTGAATGAGAGGCTAATGTAAAGCGCTTTGAGCACCATGAAGGTGGAAAAGAACTATATAAGTGCAGTCCATTTACCATTTACCATAAATTACACTTAAAAATATTATATTTCATAATCATGGAAAGATCCTAATGAAGTGTCTCTGTGGCGGGTTGAGCGGGTCACACATGTGGGTCAAATTTGAATTCTTTGACTGATGCGTGCATGTAGAACTGGGGGCCGGATTCACCAAACTTTTCTTAAGATAATTCTTATGAAGATTCTTAAAGGAGTCATTACATTGTTGTGTTTCTCCATTCTTATTGAATACATTGCGTTTTGGTTCTTTTTAAAAAACCTCAGGATTGTTTTGTTTCCAGTTGTTTTGTTTTTTTCACGGTAGAAAAATGAGGTGGAACAACAGTTTACCGGTACTTCCTCATACATGACCATGACGTCTGTGATTGGTTCAGAATGCGTGAAGGAACATTCCCTCCTCCTCTGTCACTCTCTGTATGTGTTTACCTTTACCAGAGTAACATCCAGCTAGGTTTGGTGCTGTCACTTGTTTTGAAAACGTGCAGTAAAAACAGTCTTTATTTCCACAGAGACACATGAACCAGTTTGATGTAAAAAAAAAAAAAAAATCCAGTTTGTGCAGCAGCAACTGTGGCGCCGTCTTCTCTTGTAGATGCTAATGCTAATGCTACTTCAGATTCGCTGCAATGGGGGACAGGTTTTAACGTGGACCGGCTTTTTCTGGGTCCCTGGTTCCTGCCAGTGGAGGTGACAAACCATGTGTTGGTAACTCTGGGTGAGCCATCAGATTCCAAAAGGAGGAAAATGGAAAAGTGGTTTTCAGTGGAATGACACTTTTTAAGGAAAAAAAAAAAGGTGTTCCTAAAATGTATCTTAACTGAAATTCCTCAATATTTTCATAAGAACATTGACATTTCTTACAAACTTCTTATTTTTAAAACGTAAGAACTTAAATACACCCTGGCTTCATGACCTATATATATATATATATATATATATATATATATATATATATATATATATATATAATATATATATAGTATATATATATATATATATATATATATATATATATATATATATATATATATATATATATATATATATATATATATATATATATATATATATATGTATATGTATATATGTATATGTATATATATATATATATATATATATATATATGTATATATATATATATATATGTCGTTACTGTAGGGTCTATTTAATGTAAGGTATAGTCTGCATCAATTCAACCTATAAGATAAACATAGTGTTAAGGCCCACTGTAACTAACTGTCAGTTGGTGTCAGTGTATGTAGCCTGTATAATAGAACTAATAATACACACAAAATTAAATTACAAAAACAACATTTCTATTATAACAATTTTAAATAAATAATATTAGAGTCTTCCCTTTTCTATGTGGCTGTGGTACGATATGGTGACGGGTTGAGTTAAAGTAAAAAAAAAAAAATACTGAGAAGAAGTGAGGTTTGAAGAATCTCATTGTTCTGAAGATAAAACATAAGAAGTTAAAGAACAACGTTTAGAATTTTTTTGGGGAATATGGAATCTTAAGTTTTATCCTAGTTAAGTATTGTTTGTGAATCTGGCCCCAGGTTGTAAACTAACACATTCTAAAAAGAGCTGCACACAGTGGTTTTTAGTGGAAGGAGAACTTTAAAATATGAAGTGATGCAAAGATGCAGAGTTTTTCTTCACACCTAATCCTTCTGTAAACCACTGTCCTCAAATATTTTAATCTCATTGTGACTTCTTTTGGTCTGACTGAGGTTAAACCTGTTATTACAGAGACACTGTCCACACTTTACTTTCCGGATATTCAAATTATGAGTCATTGTAGTGTTTCCATGTTTCGTACTTAGATGTTTGCAGTGAACCAGCTAAGACCTAAAGGGTCACTGGGTTTATTTGAAAATCACAGAGAAAAATTCTATCATTAAATGATGACGCACGTGGATTGAACTTGGATTCGGCAGCATTTTCCCACTGAGTTGTTTATTTCCGTGACACTCCTCTCTCCACCTGAGACTTTCATCTGGGCCTGGAGGCTGAGATGAAACAGCGGGACCACCTCGCATGTAGCGTGAGGACCCTCTGGCTCAGGCTTCAGTGGTCCACAGTGTTTGGAAGTCCCCTGTTTTTAATTAGCTTCTTCAAAAGAGACCGTCACAGCTGATGTCAACATAAAATGTATTTTCTTTTTCATGCTTTCCAAAATCGACATGTTCACAAACACACACCCATTATTAAGGTGGGACACAGCAGGAACGAACAAACATTGATTTTTCATTCAGTGGTCAATTTTGAGATTTTGGTGCCTGCCAGGTTGTTAAATAATCAATTTTAATGACTTTGAAATATTCTGTCCTGTATTATTATTATTATTATTATTATTTCTAAAGACCTGAACATTTAGTCTGGTTTGGAGCAATTGTTTCCTGTAGAAATGCATTCACTTCTTCTTTTGAAATCTTTAAATGACATTTTCTCATCATGACATTTTTACCACACTGCAGTATAATAGGCACTTTAATGGGACTTAAAATTAGACTTTTTATCTCATAATTTTTACTTTTTATCTCATGAATTTGACTTTTTATCTTATAATTTTTACTTTTTATCTCATACTTTTGACTTTTTATCTCGTAATTTTGACTTTTTATCTTATAATTTGGACTTTTTATCTCATAATTTTGACTTTTTATCTCATAATTTTGACGTCACTTAATGCGCCTTATATATGAAAAACCATTCATTGACAGTCCACCTTATAGTCCAGTAAATACATTAATTCCATCATGTGTTTCAGTCTAATACAGTGATTGACTGTAAACTATTGGGGCAGGGTCCTAAATGGACATTGGTAAGAACACAGTAATGGTCTTTACTGTCTTTTTGTTTTGTTTTACTAGTACTTTTCACAGTTACTATATAAAAACCCACCAAATTTCTCCAACATGACAGACATTTCAGATGAGATATTTTATTACATGACAAAGAATGATTCGAATGTTGAAAAACCCCCCACAATAACTGATGTTCGCCTGCCTTTTTGCTTTGTCAGCTCATGTGTATAGTGTTATAGTGTCGGGCCGTCCCAGTTCACATTACGCTGTACAAAATTCCTGGTGAGAACCGTGGTTTTACCTTTTTTTAATTTTTTTTTTACAAACTTCACTTGCTAGCTCAGTCTGTAACTGCCAGGCTGGGAGTTATAATAATGTGTTTGAAGCTATTGAACCGTCCTGCTCTGCCTTTTACTGTGAGGAAAAGTATGATGTATGATGTATGTACTGTGTCATTAGAGGCAAAAGAAAGAGCTTTAGCATAAAGTCCATCCATATTCTTTCCATCTCCTTGTAATGTGCCTCATGTAAGGTAGCATACTCAGAGGGTTAAAACCAGATTAAGCTCTCAGCTTAGTGTAAAAGGGATCCATTACAGTGTGAGTGTGTATTAGATGGTGTTTGTGATAATTGATTTAGGTGGAGGTGGTGGAGGACAGACATAAGAAGGGAAATAGAAAAAGCACACGAAGAGCTTTGAAAGATGTACGGGAGGTGTCTGTGCTACAGATGAAGAAATCCACTGGGCGGAGGGATGGAAGGTGGGAAAGGGTGAGAGGAACATGATGCTGGGAGATCAATAAAGGTATGGATGTAGTGGGGGGGAGAGAAAAACAAATACATGAAGGCTGATGGATGAAGATGCAGGGAATAGATTTTCTGAGTTCGACCTGAAAACACAAACTATCTATCTATCTATCTATCTATCTATCTATCTATCTATCTATCTATCTATCTATCTATCTATCTATCTATCTATCTATCTATCTATCTATCTATCTATCTATCTATCTATCTATCTATCTATCTATCTATCTATCTATCTATCTATCTATCTATCTATCTATCTATCTATCTATCTATCTATCTATCTATCTATCTATCTATCTATCTATCTATCTATCTATCTATCTATCTATCTATCTATCTATCTATCTATCTATCTATCTATCTATCTATCTATCTATCTATCTATCTATCTATCTATCTATCTATCTATCTATCTATCTATCTATCTATCCATCCCTCTATCTCTCTCTCTCTCTCTATCTCTCTCTCTCTCTCTCTCTCTCTCTCTCTCGCTCAGTTGGTAGCGCAGCTCATCCAGTAACTGAAGGGTTGATGGTTCCAATCCTAGTCAGTCTGTTGTGTCCTTGGGCAAAGACACTTCACCCTCCTGCCTCCAGTGTCACTCACACTGGTGTGTTAATGTTTAGTGGTGGTGGGAGGAGCCATATGTGGTGGTGGGAGGGGCCTTCAGTGTCACTCACACTGGTGTGTTAATGTTGGGTGGTGGTCAGTGGGACTGTAGACACAAAATGGCTGCCACACTTCTGTCAGTCTGCCCCAGGGCAACTGTGGCTATGTACGTAGTTTACCACCACCAGAGTGTGCATGTGAGAGTGAATGAATTATGATCACTAATGTGAAGCGCTTTGAGTGGCCAAAAAAGCACTATATAAATCAAATAATTGTTTTTGTATATATATAGGAAAACACTTCCACAGAACTGGGGGGTGGGTGGTGGGGGGGCTGATCACATATAAAGCCTATGTTAGTTTTTTTAATCACATGGGGACATTAAACACCTGCTTCTTTCTAAAGTGAAAGGTTTGTATGTAGATAACAAATGTACTTTGATGTTAGATCAAAGAGGCAGCGTTGGTGAGCAGGTCAGCAGGAGCATCACACACTGCAGATGGTTTAAAGGCACCGACACGTCTCCTTTCTGCTCACCAAATGTTTTACAATGGAATGCATTTTCTTTGACAGCCTGCGACTGAGCTGCAGACACCTGTTTGATGAGTTTTTTTTTAAGACTCACACCAAAAGTGTCTAATAATCTCAACGGTCGATCCAATAATTCTATTAATACATGCAAATAATTGGTGAAATGCAGTTTATCATCTTTTCACACTCTTCAGATATGGATGTTCATATGCTCTATGGTTACCATGGAAACACAGGTGTCAAACATAAGGCACAGGGACCAAATCTGGCCCACCATAAGGTTCAATCTGGATTGAATTTGTGAAATGTAAAAATTACACAGAAGATATTAACAAGTAAGGAAAATAAAATCATTTGACATCAATTCAATCTAAAGTGGATCAATACAATAATCATAATAAACAATAAATTATGAAAAACACAAATTTTCTTTGTTGTTTTAGTGTAAAAAGGGGAATAATTAATTAGTTATTTAATTTAAAAAGTTAGCTTGTTAAAAAACGTGAATAACCTGAAATGTATGTGGAATTTTATCAATTTTCTGAATGTTACTAAATGTCGTGTGTATTTGTAAATCCACTGTAATCTTTAAATTGTGATGCACATGTATAAATGAAGCACTATATTGTTAATATTGCAATAATTTTTTTTTAAAGTAAGAAAAAATATTTTTCTTAAAAATAAGAAAATAACTGTTAGTAGGTTAATCTTTGCTGTCACATACAGCTTTATTTACATTTGTAATGAAATACAAATACTGAAATACTGGACTATGTTTTTAAAAAGAGAATGCAACGAAATTATGAATTTCCAGAGCGTCTAACTCTGCACTCAGTAATCAACTATTACGGACTTCCTCCTAAAGACATATTCTGGAAAGGTCCATGTTTGTAGACCAGTAACTGTGGACACACTATCTGAGGACATGAAGACCTCAGGACACTTGGGTTTGTCTTTAGGGACCCTCTACTTACTACCACTGAAGTGTGATGATGTTTAAACTTTAGAAGAGTTAGTCTGAAAATAGAGTTTCATGTCGGTGAAAAGAACATGTTCTAATCACTTCCATATTAACACAGTTTGGCTCAAAACAGCAAAATCAAAATTTCCCAATGTTCATCCAAATGGTGTGATGTTAATGTCAACTCTATGTATGTACAAACAATCATCTAAAATGAGATAAACTTATTTTTATTTCAGATAATCCCTTTACTATAATTATTGTTAAAAAAAAAAGATTATTTTCAAATAAACACACAAATATATCTGGTTCTACAGATGATGGAGCGTGTATTATAATGATGTTTTTTTGTTTGTTTGTTTGTTTGTTTTCCTCTTCATATATTTCAAGGGCAGTGTTGATTGTAGGTTGAATACTAAAAATGACTGTTTGCTAAAATGTTCCTCATTAAAACTATCAGTAAACCAGTTGTGTTAAATGGAAACCACATCAATGAGGCCAGACGTGTCTGAATAATCAAGCATTGCATCGACTCTAGAGCCCATTTTTAGCAACAGAAATCACTCCTCATTCTGTGATTTTCTGGCTCTGTTGCTCTTCGTGATGAGTTGTACCGACACCAGCTGCCAATGTTTTGCATTTAAACAACTGAACAAACAGTAACTCAGTGATTTGTAGACCTGCATCCCAAACTCCACTTTTCAACTTTGTGCTTCCTGTCTGCCAAGACTGTAGGGATGAGAACTGATACGATTTTTATGAAAACGACTCCGTTATCGATTCTGCTTAACGATTTCATTCTTTGTCGATTCTCTTATTGGGGTGGTGAAAATCTTGACTGATCACTGAGTCTCATTAACTGGTTGAAGTCGGTCACCGAGAAAAGAAAAGAGTTACTCTGTCGACACACACACACACACACACACACACACACACACACAGCCATTAAGCACCGTGGTACTTTAGTCACTTTGCTTTTTAACAGGATCCTTAAAAAGTCTATTTTACAATATGTGACCCACCACCACTAAACCAGGCATAAGTGTGTGTAAATCCAAACAGAGTTATGTGTGTAGAAATACTGTGGGTTCAACCTCTATGCTAAAGGTAGAAATACTGTGGGTACAACCTCTATGCTAAAGGTAGAAATACTGTGGGTACAACCTCTATGCTAACGGTAGAAATACTGTGGGTTCAACCTCTATGCTAAAGGTAGAAATACTGTGGGTTCAACCGCTATGCTAACGGTAGAAATACTGTGGGTTCAACCGCTATGCTAACGGTAGAAATACTGTGGGTTCAACCGCTATGCTAAAGGTAGAAACACTGTGGGTTCAACCGCTATGCTAACGGTAGAAATACTGTGGGTTCAACCGCTATGCTAACGGTAGAAATACTGTGGGTTCAACCGCTATGCTAACGGTAGAAATACTGTGGGTTCAACCGCTATGCTAACGGTAGAAATACTGTGGGTTCTTCAGACCATATGCTATGAACTTATGCCATATGCTTTTTTTTTTTTTTTTACTGTCCATATTTGTTCCGCAGTAGTGGTCTTATTTTTTTTATACTCAAAGGTGTTAAAATGGTCTTAAAAACATTATATTTGTTTGTCAGAAATGTGCAGCGACCCTTTTTAAACGATGTTATGTTAAAAGCTCATTTTTAAACCGTCACACATAGAAAAAAACATTGAATGTTACAGTAAATTCTGCTGAATCGATTAGAGAATCGTTAGATAAATTGCCAAACCATGGAATTGATTCACACGGAATCGGTTCTCAACAGGAACCGGTTCTCCATTCCCATCCCTACCAGACTGTTGTGAGCCAGGGTTCAGACATGGGACTGAATATTAGATGATCATCTGGTTGTTGTGGGGCATTTTTAACATGGTGGTTAATAACACTGCTCTAATAAATACAAAATAAATACATCAATCTATCAATCAATCAATCAAACAGATGGGGATTTATGGACAACAGCACAGGTGTCAAACTCCAGTCCTCGAGGGCCGGTGTCCTGCATGTTTTAGATATTTCCCTCTTCCATGTGATTAAGTTTAACCCTTTAACTCCTGAGAACTAACAAAATAATTGATAACATGCGCAAAGTAAGACACAAATGGTAGAAAAATCAAAGAAAAATACTAAAATAAAAAAAACCAAAATGTAGAAAAATAAACAAAATGAGCAACAAAAACTAATAAGTATTTACAAAATTGAAATTTGGTCCCAGCAATTTTAATTTTGCCTTTAAAAAATGTTTAAATAAAATAAACTCTTGCTTTTTGGCACCTTGTCCATGCACAAAACTAAAAGGAAAATGGTTGAATTTTTCTGAATATTTAAACTAAATCATCCATTCAGAATGCATCAGCACTGACACTTAAAGAGTTAATAATCAGCTCCTCATCAGACTGATAATGATGCAATGAGCTCCAGGTGGAATGGAAGAGGGAAACATCTAAAACATGCAGGACACCGGCCCTCGAGGACCACACTTTGACACCCCTGATCTACAGGAATAGCACACCTTTCTTTCCCTTTTCCTTCCACATCACCGTCTCCATGAACAGATTGGTGCACAGCAGGAAAACCTCCCGAACACAAACATGTGCATTTGCAGATGGAGGAGTGTCGGCTGTAAATGACATGTTTAGAGATTAGCCTGAAATAGATTCCTTCACACTGATCCCAGCTTGATTACAGTACCTGGATACCGTCAATAAAACAGCTGTAGCAACATTCTATTTCATTTAAAGGACTGATTTTTTTCTCTTTTTTTAAATTGCATTTTAAAACATTTCTCTGTGGTTTAAATAAATGAAATGATCTGCTTGCGTCAGAATTATTTTAAATTTTTATTTTTTTTTAATGCTATAATCCTGCAGCGTGGTTTCCTGTCACTATAAACGGCTCGTTGCCAGATGTGTACAAAACCTGACGTCAGGTTAAATTGTCCAATGGGACGAAAGCTTCATCAGGAACCGGCCCCAAAACACGCCCACTTGGTAAATGATTCTAACTGTAATGTAATGCTTGAGTGGTTCAAAACAGAGTCCTGCACGGTTCTGATTTTGACATACCGCAACCGCCCGTACCCGTCATGTTTAAACTCGTATCCGACCCGTTTTCCGACGAAAAAAAAAAAAAAATCTGCATCCGAACCGACCCGCTATAAATGAACCCGATATCCGACCCGAACCCGGAAGAAAATGTCAGATAGCCAAACTGAAATACAAACATTTATTGTCACGAATATACTGAACAGTGACATAGCCAAGGCAGAGCCAAATAAAAATGTTGTTAACTTTTGAGCCTATGAACCGCAAATTAGACCCCCGATCACCCACGTCCGAACCGAACCGACACAGCACAACATTTTTCACCCGTTTCAAGAAAATTTGCGGTTCACCCACGGGTCACCCACGGGTACCCGAACCCGTGCAGGACTCTGGTTCAAAATATGAACATGCTTGATTCTTCCTGGTTCAATAGTGAAAGCGACGCAGCAGAGACATTTATATTAAGACCAAAAAGCATGTGACTCGATCGCTCTGTGTACAGTAGCCTATGTTAGCATAGCGCTATCACACAGTAAATAAATACATGTCGGGGTGGAACTGAAAAGCTCGGTCTGCCTCTCACTCTGTGAACGGCGGTGTGAGATAACTGGAGGTTTTTTTAGCTGGAAATGATTCAAAGCTACTCCTTTAACTCACTTCTTGCCAATAGCTTGACTTAGATGAGCATGTGAACGTCCTCTTTCTTTGTAAAACCCTGAAGAACACTCATGTGTTTTCAACTCCAGCTCCAAAGAATTAATCTGTTTCCTTTTTACAACCAAATGAGAGCCTGGATATTTGTCTTCTTCTCGTTTGTTCGTGCTCGCTCTATGCACACTCTGGTTTGTCTCGTCCCAGCAGGTGTTTTTTTAGTTTGACTCTAAAACACTGACCTTCAGTCATGCATTGGCTTTCAGTCCATCTGTGGACGTCCAGTTCCTATGAGAGGGAGCCCGTGCACCTCTCATGTTTCACTCCTTTTATGTAATTCAGTAAAGACCAAGTCCTCTAAAAGTTTGTAGATGAGCATTGGACGTTTTATCTGCCTGAACTCTGCTGCTTTGGAACACTGCTGCCTGGAGTCACTTTGTATAATGGAAAACAAGAGTTGTAAGTGACTCATTATATTCTCCAAGCTGCCATTTGAGGGCTTTCATTCTTAATTTTACCTGTAGAGTGTCATTATAGAAACACTGAAATGGGATAATTGACCATCAGCGAACACTATATTATATCTAGGACTGAATGTGATACAATATACAAACACATTTCCTTTTTTTTCTCCATATTGACCATTATATATTCTGATAATTCTGCCAAATAGGAAAGTATCCAGAGGCTGAAGAAAGGTGTTTAAATATTTAAACTCAACAGTCAAGTTTTTGACATAAAATGAAGCCAAGGTGGAAATATCTTCAAGTTTTAGAAGCAGTACTGTCCACTGGGGGAGGCTCCAAAAAGTCCTGGCTTCCATTCCTTGCTTAAAAAAACCCCACCTTCACTGTTGTCAGACGTCAATCATCATGTCAGACTTTGTCAGGTGTGATTGACATTCTTCTCCAATGCTGAGTTAGACTTTTGGAAGTTTGGTTTATTTATTAAAACACTGTCTCCCCCAGACAGACACCTCAGCTGTACTTGTGTTTGACAGATTCCACCAATAAGACAGTAAATGAAGTTTACACCCCACTAACTGACCTCTGACCTATTGGGCTCCTGGGACCCCTTTTGTCCAAATTTGGTCACTTCTGATTAAAAAAAACAAAACATGGTGAAACCAAATTGGTTTCAAAATGGCAGATGAATCTGTGTATCATTTTTTTCATGCGTTTTTCAAAATAAAACCAAAAATAAGACGACGAAAAAACAACTTTTTTTTTTCTTCATTATTTGTTTGCAAAACCAAAAAAAAGGTATAGTGGTGCATTTTTTCAGTTTTCCCTTTTTGTGTTTAATTATAAAACAAACAGATAACGGTTGTTTCCCGTTTTATCCAATTTTGACCTGAAGCAAATTGAATAAATCGGAAATTAATCTTAACAACCAAAAGAAACATGTCCACTGGACTGGACTTTAAAATTAGGCTTAAAACATTCCTGTTTGAGAAAGCCTATGGTCAGGTTAGTTAAAAATTATGTGACTCATATATCATGTATACATGATGTATGAGTCACAGTTCAGTCTAGGCTGCCCTAGGAGTTAGAATGCTGGGGGAAGTACAGACACTGAGTTCTTTCTTCTCTTTCTCTTCCTCACATCTGTTTCTGTAATTTTTATAACATATCTTTCTTACCAAGTCTGTTCATGACTAGTCACCTGGTGTCCCCTTTCCCCCCTCCCCCCCTGGGGGGAGTGGTGGCTCTCCTGACAGTGCCTGCACGGGAGCCATGGACGACAGGATCTGGAGTATCTCGCCTGTGCTGACCTGTGACCCCGGACCACCGCCCCTGCCTGTCTGGACCAGCCCCCCTTCCTGCATTTATACATGGACGTTCATCTATAGCCTGTCCGTCCATGGGAGTGGATCTCTCCTTCAATGTGGTTCTCCTCAAGATTTCTTCTTTTTCCCACTGGGTTTGGAAGTTTTTTCTTGCCGAGAAGGAGGGTCTAAGGACAGGGGATGCCTGGGACTTTTCATGTATTTCTGTAGTTGATTATGTTTTTGTAAAGCCCTCTGAGACGACGTTGTTGTGATTTAGGGCTTTATAAATAAAATTGAATTGAATTGAATTGAATTGAATTGAACATCACTATGGTCTGATATGACAATTTGCTCCGTCACCATATCTTCAGGTCTTAGGGTCCCAGATGGTACCATGATACCATCTGGGACCCTTCCACAACCAATATGTTTTCAAAGGAGGGGTCTTATCTAAAATCCTTGTATGTGATTAGATGAAGAATCTGTCCGTCATCTTGACTGACGTGCCGCTTCAGCCACTCACGTTGAACTGAAGCCATACTGCAGCAGACCACTATCAAAACAGCTGCACCTGAACGCACCGCTGCGTTGTCTGTAAATGACCACTGTCGTTGCAGTAAAATCTGAGGATAAAAGACAACATGGACAACAGCCAGTGGATATTCCTTGAACATCCCTGTGGAAAACTGGGAGACCAGCGGCTTCTAGAACTTGGTCTTAACCCTTGTGCGGTCCTTCGGGTCAAAGTGACCCGGTGGCTCACAAATGTACCTTTTTATACGTACTGTAGGATGCCATTGCTTACTACTGAAAACAGTAATATATCCTTGGGGGGTGGGGTGATGAGTCTATGGAACTGAACTTTGGAATCTGGGTTTTTAAGACCCGATTGTAGGACACAGCCAGTGTGCCTTTTACGAAGGACCGCACAAGGGTTAATGTGTCAGATGTTCCAGAAAAATCCTCTGGCATATGTGTGAGACACCTTGGCTTGGTAGGAGACACCAGAGGACTGTGGACACTATAAGGGAACGACAAAAAGCTGAAGAGGAACTAAATGTCCAACAGATGATGGAGACATCAGCCGTGGGACAGACGGACACAACACCGTCCAGTCCCACCTGGGGACACTGAAATATCCTTAGTTTTTCAGAAAACCTGAACTACTCAATACTCAGGTGGTTGTTTGAGCCGAGTGTAGTTTGGTGAAATAAGGAACAAATGATTAGATTTTGAGGATGATCCAGAACAGATCCTGGATTCTGGATCACTTTGAAATGTAACATTGTGGTAAATGGAGAATACATTTTAAAGCAAGGGTGTCAAACATAAGGCCCGGGGGCCAAATCCGGCCCCTCTAAGGGTCCAGTCCGGCCCTTTGGATGAATTTATAAAATGCAAAAATGATACTAAGCTATAAATCATTTTAGTTCATGGTCCACATTCAGACCAAGTCAGTCTCATAATATAATAACCTATACATATTCACAAGTTTAAAAAAAAAAATCTCTTTATAAATGCAATTTTTTTCATTTGGTAACACAAAAACAAACTATAATTTCACAAAAGCATCTCAATAATCAGAACAAATACGAAAAATTGGAGAAGAGAAGTACAATTTCCACAATATTCCACCTATTACTAAGTATTTTGTGTATCTGTAGATCCACTGTGATCTGTAAATTAGAATGCATATGTGTAAATGATAAACTAAAGCCTAATATAGTTTATTTTCATGATGTAATTTGACTTTTTTTGCTCTAAAACAGAGAGAAAAGTTTGGAGTTGACATTATTTATATATTATGTTTTGTTTTTACTGGTTCGGTCCACTTCAGATCAAATTTAGCTGAATGTGGCCCCTGATCTAAAATGAGTTTGACACCCCTGTTTTAAAGTGATCAGGAAACCAGGATCTGTTCTGGATCATCCCCAAAATCTAATAATTTGTTCCTTGTTCCACCAATGAAATAACCGTAGAATGTTCCGTGTTTTGAAGTCGATCTGACACCAATATTCTTTTGGACTAAAACTTATTCTCTTGTTCATTCTAAGAATTTCACATTTTGACTCCAGACTTATTTTGGAAAAATGGACCCATTACCAGCATTTAAGATTTGACTTTCTTTATCACTAACACACATGTATTAGTTTTATTCTGGAAACATTTTACCTGTAGACCAGTTGTAGTGTAAATGCATAAGTACAGCTGTGTATGTAAACAATGGACTGGACAGGTCAAAGGTCAAAGTGACCACACAGTGATAATAGATCAGACAAATGAGGTAAAACATGTGTTGACTTGTTAAATAGTTCAGTATTTGTGTTGTTCTGTTGGAGGAGTCGCACAGTGATGCTACTTTCATTTGCAAATTAATTCTAAATTGTCTAAATTGATGCTTTGCAGCAACATCTGGTTCACATTCATTCAGATTTAAACATTTAATTGTTCACACCTCTGGCTCCTGAACACATGGGAAGGAAAAACTCATTTAATGGATGGTTTAATTTATTCCGTTTTTTTTTCTCCATATTTTCAGGCTGTGATAAAAATCGACAATTCTATGTTTTGAAGCTCAGCTCTTCTTCCACTAAGCAGCTTTTACAGGCTGTTGTGAAGATAATATACACACTCAGGTTGCCCCTCCCCCTCTTCCTCTTCCTCCCACTATACTGATATATATTCCTCACAGCTTTATGTAATGAACTTCTAAATCAGTGATCAGTGCCTACATTGTTCCTGATTCTTTCTGGAATAAAAAAAAACATTTGCATATCTTTATGTTAAATTAAATTTGTACTCATTTATCTTCACCAGTTTTATTCTTAAACATTAGCATGTGTTGGTGAATTTTATTTATAAAGCCCTAAATCACAACAAAGTCATCTCAGAGGGCTTTACAAAAACACAATCAACTACAGAGATACATGAAAAGTCCCAAGCATCCCCTGTCCTCAGACCCTCCCCCTGTCCTCAGACCCTCCCCCTGTCCTTAGACCCTCCTTCTCAGAAGAAAAAACTTCAAAACCCAGTGGGAAAAAGAAGAAATCTTGAGGAGAACCACATTGAAGGACAGATCCACTCCCATGGACGGACAGACTATAGATGAACGTCCATGTATAAATGCAGGAAGGGGGGCTGGTCCAGACAGGCAGGGGCGGTGGTCCGGGGTCACAGGTCGGGACAGGCGAGATACTGCAGATCCCGTCGTCCATGGCTCCCGTGCAGACACTGCTGGGGGGGGGGGGGGGGGGGACACACACACCAGGTGACTAGTCATGAACAGACTGTGAAACAGGTGTGAGGGATCATCATGTATACATGATATATGAGTCACATCATTTTTAACTAACCTGACCATAGGCTTTCTCAAACAGGAATGTTTTCAGCCTAATTTTAAATGTAGAGACTGTTTTGCGTCTTTAATATTAAAGGGAAGATGATTCCATAAGACAGGGGCCGTTTTTAATATTAAGTGTTGATAGAGCACGTAAAGGCAGTGATATGTTTGTTTTAATTTGATAGAGAATGTTTATGTGAGTATAACTGTGCCCTTGTACTGGTGGGAATGTTCATATATTAAACATTTTACAAACTGGGAAAACTGATGGAATAATAGACTCAGGTTTGGTGTCAACATGTCATTAATTCATGTTGGAGACTTCCATTGTTTTAATATCAGTTTAAAATAAATGAAACATTTAAAATCATGTTTAATTTTATGTTTAATATTTTTATTTTTTATTATGCTGACATACTACATCTGGCCCAGGAACAAACACATTTACAGAAATGTTCATGTTGTTCATGACCCTGTTAAATAAACAAACAAATAAATAAAAACATTAAAAAAGGGGGAAAAAAAAGAAAATATGTAAAGTAGGTATATTGCTTCCACACCATTAACACAGTTTAGAACGAGTGTATAGTTTCTGTTTCTGACATTTATTCACCTTTTTAAAGAGGAAATCCAACCAATGAATAAATTCCTGCTCCTTTTAACTTTAGATAAAGTTTCTTTTATTCAGTGCTTCATAAAAACACATGTATGGAAACAATCAGCCTTTGTATTCTCATTGACCTTTTGTTTCATTACGAGGCAGAAAATCCACTTTCTCTCCTTCACTCTTTTGGTTTTCTGATCTCTCCCAGCAAAGATGGAAAGTGAAGACATAAAATAAAGTTTAGTTGGAACCTGTTGGAAGTGAAACAAACACCAACATTTTACATTTACATAGAAACGTTACCTGTATCTAAGTGTTCACCACTATGATGTATGATGTAGTTTTCAGATGACATACAGTTATATATACTTATATACATATATATTTATATACATATATATTTATATATTTATATATATGTGTGTGTGTCACAGTGGATTCCCCGACATAGTGCCTCCTTTTTGGCTTTCTAGCTAATGTGTTGTCTTTCTCTCTGTATCTGTGTGTCTGTCTTTATGACTGTGGTTTTTGTCGTGCATGCTTCAACTTCCCTCTATCTCTTACTTTGACGACAACCCCCCCCCCTTCAACCACCACCACCTCCTTCTTTTACTGCATCCCGCATGCCATTTATTTTTTCCTTTTGCTTTTCATGTGACTTCATTTCACTCCTTTACGTGTTTGTTTTAAATGTAAATGTCAATGTGAGTCTGTGTCTGCTCACCACCCCCCCCACCCCCACCCCCCTCCTTTTGTCCATTTATGTCTGTGTATGTCTTTTTGTGTGTGTGTGTCCTTTCCTTCGTGGCTGTCTCCATAATGTCCCCCCTCCTCCAGCCTTTGTGACTTTGCTGAACGGGGACCAGGCTCAGGATGCCATCCGCTCCCTCCATCACAGCACTGTCCGGGGTCGGCTGATCAACGTCACCCTGCAGCCCACCGACTCGCTGCTCTGCGTCACCAATCTGCCCCACACCTTCACCGCCCAGCAGTTCGAGGAGTTGGTGCGTTCCTACGGAAACATCGAGCGCTCCTTCCTGGTGTACAGTGAGCTGACGGGCCAGTCCAAAGGATACGGGTTTGTGGAGTATATGAAGAAGGACTCTGCTTCACGGGCTCGTTCTGAGCTACTGGGTCGACCACTGGTACGTCGACAATAAGTCTGAACGTTCAACTATATGACACATTACAGCAGAGGTGGAAAGTAACGAAATACAAGTACTTTGTTACTGTACTTAAGTAGATTTTTTAAGTATCTGTATTTTACTTGAGTATTTATTTTTCTGGCAACTTTTGACTTTTCCTCCTTATATTTATATAAATATATGTACTTTATACTCTTTACATTTATATAAATATATGTACTTTATACTCTTTACATTTATATAAATATATGTACTTTATACTCTTTACATTTATATAAATATATGTACTTTATACTCTTTACATTTCTATAAATATTTGTACTTTATACTCTTTACATTTCTATAAATATTTGTACTTTATACTCTTTACATTTCTATAAATATATGTACTTCATACTCTTTACATTTATATAAATATATGTACTTTATACTCTTTACATTTATATAAATATATGTACTTTATACTCTTTACATTTATATAAATATATGTACTTTATACTCTTTACATTTATATAAATATATGTACTTCATACTCTTTACATTTATATAAATATATGTACTTTATACTCTTTACATTTATATAAATATATGTACTTTATACTCTTTACATTTCTATAAATATTTGTACTTTATACTCTTTACATTTCTATAAATATTTGTACTTTATACTCTTTACATTTCTATAAATATATGTACTTCATACTCTTTACATTTATATAAATATATGTACTTTATACTCTTTACATTTATATAAATATATGTACTTTATACTCTTTACATTTATATAAATATTTGTACTTTATACTCTTTACATTTATATAAATATATGTACTTTATACTCTTTACATTTATATAAATATATGTACTTTATACTCTTTACATTTATATAAATATATGTACTTTATACTCTTTACATTTATATAAATATATGTACTTTATACTCTTTACATTTATATAAATATTTGTACTTTATACTCTTTACATTTCTATAAATATATGTACTTCATACTCTTTACATTTATATAAATATATGTACTTTATACTCTTTACATTTATATAAATATATGTACTTTATACTCTTTACATTTATATAAATATTTGTACTTTATACTCTTTACATTTATATAAATATATGTACTTTATACTCTTTACATTTATATAAATATTTGTACTTTATACTCTTTACATTTATATAAATATATGTACTTTATACTCTTTACATTTATATAAATATTTGTACTTTATATTCTTTACATTTATATAAATATCTGTACTTTATACTCTTTACATTTATATAAATATATGTACTTTATACTCTTTACATTTATATAAATATTTGTACTTTATATTCTTTACATTTATATAAATATCTGTACTTTATACTCTTTACATTTATATAAATATATGTACTTTATACTCTTTACATTTATATAAATATATGTACTTTATACTCTTTACATTTATATAAATATTTGTACTTTATATTCTTTACATTTATATAAATATCTGTACTTTATACTCTTTACATTTATATAAATATTTGTACTTTATACTCTTTACATTTATATAAATATTTGTACTTTATAGTCTTTACATTTCTATAAATATATGTACTTCATACTCTTTACATTTCTATAAATATATGTACTTCATACTCTTTACATTTATATAAATATATGTACTTTATACTCTTTACATTTATATAAATATATGTACTTTATACTCTTTACATTTATATAAATATTTGTACTTTATACTCTTTACATTTATATAAATATATGTACTTTATACTCTTTACATTTATATAAATATTTGTACTTTATACTCTTTACATTTATATAAATATATGTACTTTATACTCTTTACATTTATATAAATATTTGTACTTTATATTCTTTACATTTATATAAATATCTGTACTTTATACTCTTTACATTTATATAAATATATGTACTTTATACTCTTTACATTTATATAAATATTTGTACTTTATATTCTTTACATTTATATAAATATCTGTACTTTATACTCTTTACATTTATATAAATATATGTACTTTATACTCTTTACATTTATATAAATATATGTACTTTATACTCTTTACATTTATATAAATATTTGTACTTTATATTCTTTACATTTATATAAATATCTGTACTTTATACTCTTTACATTTATATAAATATTTGTACTTTATATTCTTTACATTTATATAAATATCTGTACTTTATACTCTTTACATTTATATAAATATTTGTACTTTATACTCTTTACATTTATATAAATATTTGTACTTTATACTCTTTACATTTATATAAATATATGTACTTTATACTCTTTACATTTATATAAATATATGTACTTTATACTCTTTACATTTATATAAATATTTGTACTTTATACTCTTTACATTTATATAAATATTTGTACTTTATACTCTTTACATTTATATAAATATTTGTACTTTATACTCTTTACATTTATATAAATATATGTACTTTATACTCTTTACATTTATATAAATATTTGTACTTTATACTCTTTACATTTATATAAATATTTGTACTTTATACTCTTTATATTCTCAGAATAGACTCATTACTTTTTCAAACTAAACAGATGTGACAGTAGAAAAATAAGTCACCAGAGGAAAAATCACTGGAGTAGAGAAACTGTGACTTTATATATTATAATTATATGACTATTATCTCACAATTTTGACTTTTCTTAAAATTATGCATTTTTTTAATCTCATTTGAAATTTTTTAAAATTCTCATGATGACTTTTATCTCAATTGTGACTTTTTTCCCCACGTTTTCCCTAAATTTCCTGCCCATATCCACAAAACTGAGTACAGTGACCCTATCAAACACATTATCTACACAGTAACTC
The DNA here is from genome assembly GCA_020466265.1 of Siphamia tubifer. Classification (NCBI taxonomy): domain Eukaryota; kingdom Metazoa; phylum Chordata; class Actinopteri; order Kurtiformes; family Apogonidae; genus Siphamia; species Siphamia tubifer. Next base: position 5,778,342 of record CM035786.1, on the reverse strand, counting down.
ACTTTTAAATACTTTATTTTAGATACTTTTTAAACTTTTCAGAATTTTCCTGTTTAAATAAGTATTAATTGCATTTAAGGCAGGAAAAAAAATGCAGTTTTACTTTTTACATTTGTACTTTATTACAATTGTGAAATTGTACTTTTTAAAATAAAGGGGTTGAATCAGTACTTTTACAGTACATTTACCAGAGTATATTTTCACACCAGTAGCTGTACTTCCACCTAAGTATAAAATGTAAGTACTTTAACCACTTCTGTTTTACAGAAAACAGATTCACAGTCATGGGAAAAAAAAGGAGTAGGCCGTCAAAAGTTTTTTTTATTTATGCAAAGTAGTAAGTCCTGTGGTAACTATTACCATTCTGCTGTTAGAGGCATTATGTAGAGGAAAATACATTTTAGCTCATGTTTAGATGATTGTTAGTACATACATATAGTCGACATCAAAATAACACCATTCAGATGAACAATGAGAAATTTAGATTTTACCATTTTGAGCCAAACTGTGTTAATATGGAAGTGATTAGGACGTGTTTTCACCAACACACCGTTTCTAAAGTTTAAACAACATCACACTTCAGTGGTTGTGAGTAGAGGGTCCCTAAAGACAAACCCAAGTGTCCTCATGTCCTCAGATAGTGTGTCCACAGTTACTGATCTACAGCCAGTACCTTTACTTATGCAGGAGACGTCTTTAGGAGGACGATAGAAATAGTCGATTAGAGTGTTAGAAGTTAGACGCTCTGGAAATTCATGATTTTGTTGCATTCTTTTTAAAAAACATAGCCCAGTATTTCATTAGAAATTGAAGTGAAGCTTACATTGCGGTAAATGGAGTATACATTTGAATTAGTGTCACACAAACATTTTTAATGAGCTTTAAAATGACTATAATTTAATTTCTGAAATTTGACCCTAGTGACTGGTTTTGTGCTGGAGGGTCACATATAATATGTTCCAGAAGTTATAATACAGTATATTTCAACAATAATCACATGTCAATAATGAACGAGCACAAACCAACAAAGGTAAGAAAGAGCAAAGGATGGAATGGTCCAGGAGTTTATTCAATAAATAGTGAATTTAATAAATCTCTATTAACAATATATGAACAATTCATTTCATTCCAGAAAAATCCTCGACTTTCACCCTAAAAGGAAAAATTCTAATGATAATTATTAAAAGATAAATTACTGAGGAATGGTTAAAAATGAGCGAAAATTACATTTGGAAATAATTACAAAATATAATGCAACTTAATTGTTATTACAGATTTGATTAGAGAAGTGGCCTTCAGAGTGTTTGGAGATTTACATAATTTTATTTAATTTGGAAATGAAAGAACAGTAGTAGAAAATGTGTTTTTCTTTCATGACCAGTCAGATGTACTCTACATAAAAGTAAGAAAAATAGTCTATTTCAGAAAACTGTCTTTTTTTTACTAGCATAAATATGAGGCTGAAACTTGTAATCAGTCGTAGTTGAAGGAAACTAATAATGAGTAAAAATGCAGGAAAAGTTTAACTCCAATTTATCCGCACTTGGGGACTTGATATGAAAAATGGATGAGGAAAAACAAAGTGTTTTTCATCTCATTTAGACTCTTCATAATTAACGTTGATTATGCAACAGTTGCTCTGACCTTGTGTTTGGTGATTAACTAGAAGAATGAGACAAAACTACGTAAAAATAAGTGTATTTTTAAGATGAATGTTGTGTTTTTGGCATTTTAGAGGCCAAATGTGATTTACTGCATAAATATAAAACAATACAAAAGGGTGGACAGGACTATTGGATTAAAAAAAAAACAAAAAAACAAAAAGCATTAGTGTTCAAAACACAAACAGTTAAATAATAGGACAACCAGAAACACATCAGATGCAAAACTTCTTTATGACCTCCAGGGACACTGTCACCAGTTTATTATTCAAACTATTTTGTTGATCAATAAATTAATGTATTGTTTATCTTCTTGTACATCACTCTCTAAGCCTTGTGGTTGTTTTAAATGTATAGTATTTTGTAATGTATTGTAAAATGCATTGAACTGGACTGGTTTTTAATCTTTAACTGACTTTTTGTTTTGTTTTTAACTTATTTCCTCTTTGCTGTACGCTGTCGTTGAGTCCCAGGAAAGGCTCCTATAAATAACATTTATTATTATTATTATTTGCCCTGTGTTGCCATAAGCCCCTCCCCCTTTTTCACTTTTCACACATTCCAGCACCCGTCCTTCATAAGAACCGTTTCCTTTTATTTTTATTCACATCCACCTGTTCTGTCAGTTGACCCAGTGAGGCACCTACTATAGTCTTTGTTTCTTCATTTCATTTAATTTTTTTTATTTGCACATGAAAAAAAAACAATACAGGAGGTAAAATATAATACATACGAATGAACAGAATATGAAATAAATAAATATACAGAAAGGATGTGCTGGAGGGAGAACAAAACCCTAAGGCAGGGGTGTCAAACTGCGGTCCTCAAGGGCCGGGGTCCTGCATGTTTTAGATGTTTCCCTCTTCCATTACAACTGGAGGTCATTACATCATTATCAGTCTGATGAGGAGCTGATTATTAACTCTTTAAGTGTCAGCGCTGATGCATTCTGAATGGATGATTTAGTTTAAATATTCAGGAAAATTCAACCGTTTTCCTTTTAGTTTTGTGGATGGAAAAGGTGTCAAAAAGCAAAAAAAAAAAAAGTAATTAAAAAAAAAAAACATTAAGACAAAATTAAAACTGCTGGGACCAAATTTTAATAGTTTTATTTTATTTTTTTTTCAAAATGTTCTACATTATTTTTCATTTTGTAAATATGTATTAGTTTTTTGTTCATTTTGTTGTTGACTTTGTTTATTTTTCTACATTTTGTTTTTTTTAAATGTCATTTTTCTTTGGTTTTCTGTCATTTGTGTCGTACTTTCCTCATGTTACCAATTATTTTGTTAGCTTATTATTAATTTTTGTTTGTGTTGATGCTCATTTTATTTTATCTTTTACTGATTGCTATAATCTCAGGAGTTAAAGGGTTAAACTGAATCACACAGAAGAGGGAAATCTCTAAAACATGCAGGACACCGGCCCTCGAGGACTGGAGTTTGACACCTGTGTCCTAAGGGCTTATTCATGCTCCCTTTCATTATGATTAAAAGCCTTATTATTATTATTATTATTATTATTATTATTAATAATAATAATAATCATAATCATCATAATCATAATATTAAAAAAGTAAATAACATGTAAAAAAATAATAATATGTACACTGAATTTCCTCAACAAAATTAAGTGCAAAAAAATAATAAATAAAAATAAGAATCTTCTTCAGTAAAACGGTTCAGTTTTTTTAAAGTCTGCCTCTGCTGGTGTAGGGTGATCGCTCACTGATGGTGCAGTGGATGGATGTCAACCAGCTGAGTCAGGAGGAGAACCTTCACTCCAAGTGTCTGTGCGTCGACCCGGCTGCCCCTTGACCTCTGTGACTCAGAGGAACTGACCCAACTCTTCTCTGAAACCTACAAACCCGTCTTCTGCCAGGTGAGTCCGTCATCATCTACATCCACGGTTCTCAAACTGGGGTCCGCGGACCCCTAGGGAGACGTGGCGCATGTCCAGGGGGTACGTGAAATTACTCACGTTT
>CM035786.1:5724697-5769697 GCA_020466265.1 Siphamia tubifer | reverse complement strand
CGCTTTTCTGAAGAGAACGGTCTTCAGCCCTTTTGAAAAATGTCCTCCGTCTGTGGGACCTGGAGGTGGTCTGGCAGGACGTTCCACAGACGGGGAGCAGCAGCCTCCACAGCGCTCTCGCACATGGTCTACAGCTTTTCCCCTGGGGGGGGGGGTGGCACAGGCGGTGCGATTGGCACCAGATGCCTAAGTTAGCTTAGTGACAGCATTGCTAACAATGATACCCATTTAAAATAGGCATTAGTACATGTTCGTTCCATGTGTACGTCAGCAAAAGCAGAGACTTTAAAACATTTTCTTTAATTATTATATAATATAGTTTCATCAGTGACTAATAACACATTGAGCCTGTTTATATGGGAGTTTTTATTCCTGTAATGAACTATGTAAACACTTAATTCCTGTTGAAAATGTTAATTCCAAATTAAACTTTATTCCAAATGAAATCACTGGTTTATTCTGATTTTAATTCAGAATAAGATAATTCCTGTCCCTTATAAACACTTCATTCCACTTTAACATTATTCCTGTCATTCTGCACATGCTCCTGGTCGTGTCATTGATGACGTACATATTCCACGCTGCCGTCATTAGTGTAGGAACATTTTACTGAGACGTCTGTACGAAACAGTCATTACAAAAATAAATGTAAAAATAATAACTGGTCTTTCTTGTTGATAGTTGCAACAAAAGCAAAACAGGAAGTGGACACAATTGTTTTCTTCCGGTAGACGACAGTACGTCACATGGGCGTTCTGTCCAATCAGAACCCTCTTTAAATTGAATTAATTCCGAATTACTTAATTCAGAATAAATAATTTGGAATTAAAAAATACCATAGAAGGTGGGTTTACATGGGAGTTTTTATTTTTATGTAATTCCTTTAATTGTTTAATGCTTAATTGTTTATTTATTCATCATGTATTGATCGTACCCTACTAAGGGACAGCAGATTAGCCAGTTTAGCCACATTAGCCAGTGGCTACAATCTGGGGTACAATACATCCAATGCCAACATTTCTGTTTAAAATTGTACATGGTCCCCTAATAAAATAAACTAAAATTTAATTGAATTCAACAGTTTCAACAAAACAACTTAAAACAGTAAAAATGTTCCATTTAATTGCTTCAAAATGTTTAATCAGATTAATAAAAGATAATGGTTTAATCTCTGTTAATGTATTGATTTTCACAGCCCTAATAAATATTCACTGATTTAATTTGATTTAATCTGTATATTTCTGCTGCGGGGAAACTTTTACATAAGTTTCTACTGTCGAAACATTTAAAAAAAAAAAGACTGTTACCAAATCACACACCTACATATTTAACAACCACAGACACTGTGATCACATAAAGAAGCTGCTCTAGGACACCTTTGGCTGCTACATATTCATTTGTCTTGGATCATTACTGAATATCTGACAATACCCCTGTTGGGCTCCATCTTACATAAACCTCATCCTCCTACGTGCATAAGGGTAGAGCTCAGTCCTGCTGTCACTTCTCCTCTGTTCAGAGTGCACTTAACCTGTGGCCTTGGACCTGAGCACCATAATTCTGCAGCCCACGAAAGGGCCCTCCAGGCAACACTTTAGCTTGAGTCAGACAGGAGAGACGGAGGGACGAGAGGGTAAAAAATGTCAACTATATTAGAGGAACGGACATGAGGCTGGAGACAGCAGGTAGAGATGCGAAGAAGGGAGGATGAGAATGCCAGAGCTATTAGAGGGAGGGAGGGAGGGAGGGGAGGACAGGAGCGGCAGCGTCAACAGGCACAGTAGAAGAGTCATAACAGGAGATCTGTTAGCATATTTATAACCACTAATACAGTAATGATAACTGAAACAACGAATGTAAAAGATAAACAAGCTACGGAGAAAAGATTAGGACTGGAAACGTTTGTTCAACACAGGCGTCAAATGCTGTTATTGTTACTGGAGGAACTACAAGGACATATACTGTGTAGAATATACACATAAATGACGTCCCTCACACGTCGTTCTGTTTGTTTTCTCATTGTTAGGAATGTTATGTAGCAACAGTTGGAACATCTTTTCACTGCAGTGTTAGCTCGCACTGCCCAAGCCTTCTTTCTTTTTAATATCTGGATTTTTTTTTTGCTTCCATTTCTATATTTTCTTATGGTTAATATTGTTGATGCCAATACTTTTTTACTGTAACATAAGATAATATATTCCTGTATTAGTCCCACTGGGGGACATTGCAGGTTTGCAGCAGCACAGCAACATAAATGATATGAAAACTCTTATCAATTTCTATTTATACTATTTACACCAGAGATGTCAAACATGTGGCCCGGGGGCCAAATCCGGCCTTCCAAAGGCTCCAGTCTGGCCCCTGGGATGAATTTGTGAAATACAAAAATGACACTGAAGATATAAATAATTTTAGTTCAGATTCCACATATAGACCAACTGGGTCAGGTCAGTAAAATACTAACATCATATTCTATAAATCTTCACAACTCCAAATGTTTCTTTTTGTAAATGTAATGTAAAAATGTAATGTAAAAATGTTCATGTGATTTTATTGTAACTACACTAAAATTATTATTTCACAAAAATACAAGTGACCTGAACGAATTAACATTTTTGAAATGTCCAATAATCCACCTGTTATTAAATGTTTTATGCGTATTTTGTTGATCTACTGTGATCTGTAAATACTAATTTACATGTGTAAATGATAAAACTGAGACATAATATTGTTAAAACTGCACATAGTTTTCTTAAGTAATGTCAGTTTATCCATGTTATTCACATTGTTTTAAAGGATGTAAACACATAACTTTACTTTTTTCGCTCTGAAACAGAGGAAATTTTGGAGTTGACATTATTATTTTTTTACATTACTGTTATTATTTCACTGGTCCGGCCCTCGACAGATCCAAATTGGGTGATTGTGGCCCCTGAACTGAAATAAGTTTGACACCCCTGATTTACACTATTGCACATGGGATTAACTGCACTGTTTATTGCACGTATCGCAGGTTATTTGTTGCTGTTTCTGTTTCTGTTGCGGATGCTGACAGCTGCAGGAAGGAAGGACCTGTGATACCTTTCCTTCACAAACGTCTTATTCTATGAAATCCTGCTTCAAATTTGGAGTCATTATTTTTATTATTAAGTACTTTATTTTTCATTTATACACTGTACAACAACATTTATTTTCTGCATTTAGCCCATCCTTTTTTGATGCCATTGGGGCACCTGTAAGGAGCAGTGGGCACCCATGGGTGGTACCCGAGGACCCATCTCCTGCTGTAGATCCAGACTCATGGTCAGAACCACCTGCTGGAGGATTTGACCCTAACAAACATGTTTTTGGGTGATGGGGGAAACCAGAGGAAACCCATCCAGACACAGGGAGAGAAACATGTAAACTCCACACAGAAAGGTCTGCACAGTCTGGGAATCAAACCCAGGTCTTCTTGCTGTGAGGCAGGAGCGCTAACCGCTCTGCCATCGTGCTGCCTTTCCATCCGCTCTTTTTTTTTAAGTACCATGTATTATGTATTATTAAGGCCGTAACAGTATATATGTTGGTACCGAACCTTTGAAAACAGACGTACAACCTTATACAACAACAGAGTTTACTTCTACTTCCTCATACATGTTCATGACGCGGTGACGAGGTGTCTGTGATTGGCTCAGAATGTGTGAAGGAACACTCCCCCCTCCCCTCTGGCTCTGTGTGTGTTTACCATCCCAGAGTAACATCCAGCTAGGTTTTGCGTCGTCGCTTGTTTTGAAAACATGCAGTAAAAAAACAGTCTTTATTTCCACAGAGACACATGAACCAGTTTGATCTGACATTTTTTTCCAGTTTGTGCAGCAGCTACTGCGGCGCCGTCTTCTCTTGTAGATGCTAATGCTACTTCAGATGTGCTGAAATGGGGGAGGGGCTTAACCCAGCGTGGGTGGAGCTAATGTCCCTGTGACGTGTAGTGGACAGACTTTTTCTGAGTCATTGTTTTCTATGAATGATGGTAAATGCAGCCAGTGGAGGTTGAAGATGATGGAAAACATTTCATTTTACTGTTTAAAAGGATTGTTTTTAATTTCAACATTTAGTTACATTCATCTTCAATATTTAATAATGACAATGATTTAACCTTTAATACATGTCAAGTTTGTATCATTTGTTCAACTTTCTGTTTTACTGTGAGTATTTTTGACATACACTGAACACACATTAATGACAATTTGTCCACTTTTAATATAATATTTGTGGTGTAGATACAATATAATATCTGTAGAAATTATCTTTTGTGCTGCTTTTGTTATGTCCTTCTAGAAGGATTTTTCTTGGCTCCATAACACAGTGAAATCGTCTCCCATTTAACACATTTTCAACAGTTATCTAGAATATTATAGTAATTATATATCTAATATTATATTTAGTGAGATGATGATTCGCATTAGCTGTAATCATTATTTATATTTAAATTTTTGACTAATTTATTGGCAACAAAAAAATAAAGACAGACTAGCTATACTAAAACCAAAGTCCGTGTTCAGACCTTGAACTAACGTACACGTGTCCTGAACGATCTGGTCATAAGTGGGCCGACGGAACTGTGTTTGTTCACACTTGGCTTTAAATCCCGTTCTCAGCTGCGTTTGGTGAGATCTGAAATGTGTGATTTCATCTCACTTCTCTGTTCTGTATGCAAATAAACAAGCTGCTCTGTAGCCTCAGACAAAGTGTCTGTGTTTCAAGTTTAACAGAATGTCTGTAGAACATTTGTCCGCAGATTTAATTTACCATGTGACTCAGCTTTTAAGGTGGAATATTTTCTTACCTGTTGATCCATACACCTAAATATCAATAATAATAGATTAGTAGTACACAGTAAATTTTGCAGTGTTAAATCAACACTTAGAGAGTTTATTTAACTTCTTCTAGAGTGTATTTGGTCCCATTGTCTCCAAATTAACTCTCTAAGTGTTGATTTAACACTGCAAAATTTACTGTGTAGTAGCTTTTATTTATCAAACTATTTTCCTCAGAACGGAGTCAGAATAAGATGTCTCGGGACATCACGTTATTGTTCTGGAACAATTCAATTGCTGATTTTTGACAACAGACCAGTTGACAGCCTGTGTGATTCCAGCCACATTAGTAGAAAAATTCTCCCAAACACCCTCCACAGTGGACAAATGCCTTCTAATACTTCTATATAACACTGATACACTAAGTCTTAGCACAAAATGTGATGTTATAATCAGTCCTGTCAGTGTCTAAGCAGCAAGACAATGAGGAAACAGGATTTTATTGTCAAAGTCAGGGTTTTATAAAGCAAAATAAATGGAGAAAAAACAACAACATTGAAATAACTATCCCTTTAAAAGCTTAAATGTCAATACAGTAACTTTGACCAGCATGTATGATTACATCAATCTGTTCATAGTACAACAACAGAACATGAAATTGTTAACTGAACACACTGACTGAACACAATGACACAACAGGGGGCATGTATAGTGTGTATAATGTGTGTATAGTGTGTATAATGTGTGTATGTACAGTGTGTGTATAGTGTGTATAATGTGTGTATAGTGTGTATGTACAGTGTGTGTATAGTGTGTGTACAGTGTGTGTACAATGTGTATAGTGTGTATAGTGCATATAGTGTGTATAGTGTGTATAATGTGAATAGTGTGTGTATAGTGCATATAGTGTGTGTATAGTGTGTATAGGGTGTACATTGTGTGTATAATGTGTGTATAGTGTGTATAATGTGTGTATAGTGTGTACAGTGTGTGTATAATGTGTATAGTGCATATAGTGTGTATAATATGTGTATAGTGTGTATAGTGTGTGTATAGTGTGTACAGTGTGTGTATAATGTGTATAGTGCATATAGTGTGTGTATAGTGTGTATAGTGTGTGTATAATATGTGTATAGTGTGTATAATGTGTGTATAGTGTGTACAGTGTGTGTATAATGTGTATAGTGCATATAGTGTGTGTATAGTGTGTATAGTGTGTGTATAATGTGTGTATAGTGTGTACAGTGTGTGTATAATGTGTATAGTGCATATAGTGTGTGTATAGTGTGTATAGTGTGTGTATAATGTGTGTATAGTGTGTGTATAATGTGTGTATAGTGTGTGTATAATGTGTGTATAGTGTGTATAGTGTGTGTAGTGGTTTGGCTAATGAAAGGCAGGTTTATTTCTAGAGCATATTTCATGTACCAGACAATTCAAAGTGGTTTACATAAAACATTAAAAGCATTAGAGCAGGGAGCAATAATAGTATAGGCATGAACAAGATAAAACAAAACAAAAATAAAACACATGTAGATAAAACAAATAAAAGCTTTAAAAGTTTAAAACAGAGTGCAGATATAAACTGATGAATAAAGGTTATTCAAATGCAGCTTTTAACATGGACCCAAATAAAAGTGTTTCAGCTGATCTGAGGCTTCCTGGGTGTTTGTTCCAGTTGTTCCAGTGTTTGGTTCTGATCCAGATCCAGATGACCTGAGGGGTCTGGTAGCTTCATACCGGGTCAAAGGTCAATAAGTGGGTTTACATGGGAGTTTTTATTCCTGTTTAATTCCAAATAAAAGTTAATTCTGCTTTAAGATGAAGCATGTAAACACCTAATTCCTGTTGAAAATGTTAATTCTAAATACATTTTCAGAATAAAGTCACTGGTTTATTCCAATGTTAATTCCGAATAAGATAATTCCTGTCCCATGTAAACAGTTAATTTCACTTTAACTGTACGAAGAAAGAGGTGAAGTCACTGTGAAGTAAAGTATTTGATTGGAGCATTGGAAGAATGAAATATAGCAGGTAGTATCTGGTCTAAAATGTTGATAGTTGCGATGAAAGCTAAACAGGAAGTGGACGCAATTGATTTCTTCCGGTAGACGTCACATCAGAACCCTCTGTACCTCTAGCTCTTAAAGCACAATTATCTAGAGCAGAATAAACCTGTTTCCCATGTAAACGCTTATTTAGAATTAACACGTCCATGTAAACACAAAGGAAATAGATTTAATTCTGAATTACATTAATCAGAATAAATAATTTGGAATTAAAAAACACCATGTAAACGGACGGATAGTCATCTTAAAGTAGAATGAACTTTTATTTGGAATTAAACAGGAATAAAACCTCCCGTGTAAACAGGCCTAGTATGTTCATATTCTGTGGTGTATGGGCTTAGTTATGCAGATAGACTCATTAGACAGAGAACAGACACTTAATGAACACACCCTTAAAAGTGTTTCAACAGACGTCGTATGTATCTTTAATTCTGAATTACTTTATTCAGAATAATTTGAATTTAAAAAAACACCATGTACAGGTACGGACTGATGTGTTTACTGTAGGTCCTAAACTGTTCAGAACATTATAGACCAACAACAGAACTTCAAAGTCAGCCAGTGGAAGCAGCTCAGAGTTGGTCCATTTTTCTGGTTTTACTGAGTTTGATTTGATTTTTTGATTTGATTTGAATGATTTATTTCGAACATGTGCAAAGTGCAACAATAATCAATACAGCAATAATAATAATAACAATGATATGTCCGAAAAGGAGTAGGATGAAGCATAAGCTTATTTAATTCTACCCCTTCTTCATCTTATAGTAATATAGTGCATAGTACAAAAAAATGATGATAATAATAAAATAATAACAATAACAATTATAACAATACCAATAATCAATAACTGAAGTACTAAACATAGACATATATACAAAAAACTAAACAAAAAAATAAAAACAAATGAGCAGATAGGAAAGTAGGTAACAAATAGTTTTTTTTGTTGTTGTTTTTGTTGTCTGAATGTCCTGCAGGTGTTGAATAGATTTTTGAGGTCGACCTTTAAAGACGCAGTTACAATATTCAAGCTGACTGAATTTAAAGATCTTTTATCCTTGAAATGTTCTTAAGTTGATAATAGACTAATTTTGTAACTGCCTTTTGCTTTTCAGAATTCAGTTTAATTTAGTTCAGTACAATTTAATTTAATTTGGCCAAATTAAGTAACACACATGAAAAAAAACCCCACAATGGATGCTGTCTATAACAAAGCAAACCTAATAACTCACCCCTGCCTCCTCCCACTGTCTGTGAGTCTTTACTTCCTTTTCTTCAATTCCCTCATGAATGGATCAGAAAAGGTCTGGACCCCCAATCACTAACACATGGACCCACATGACAGAAGGGTTGAATAGAAAATACATTTACTACAAGTAACATTTATGTTCCGCCACAACATGAAACTAAATTAATTTAGATTGATCTAAAATGTTGATTTTTTTTTTTCTTTTTTCCTCCTCGTACGTCTGATTTTAAATCATCATTAATTATTATTCATGGCTGTTAGTAAATTCAATAAGTCCTTCTAGTCATTATGTAATTAGGTTCGTATCTATGTGATGCTTTTATCCATTCAGTGCTTTCTTTTGTCAGTATTTCTGCCAGTACTGTCTGTACATGCTGTTATTTTGGATGTCATTTAATTCTTTTGAAGCTCACTGAACTTCCTTTGTGTATGGAATATTCTAGTGTAATAAACCTCCCTTTAGGGAATGTATGATACTTTATGTTTAAAACCATCATTTGGTCTGTTATTTCAAAACTCTCCCCAGAAATTCAGAGCAAGGTGCGCTGCGACACCCCCACCCCCAGTGCCGTGCTTTGACACCCTCCCCACCCACACACACACACACACACACACACACACACTACCACCCCTCTGCCATGTGTCGCTGACCCCCCACCCCCACCCCGACACCTCATTTCAAATACTTGAAACATCGTGAGCTAACAGCAGGGATTTTTCCAGAAAAAAATATGTATGAGAGTGCACCACATGGTGACATTTGACATTTATTATTATTGTTTTTTTATCCCAGACCCCGTTAGAAAAAACCCACCTAAATTCAATGTATCCAAATCCTTTTGTCCGTATCATTTAAGTGATTTCTACTTTTTTTCAGTCAAACACGTCGCCCTTCAGTCCCTCCTTTACTTTAATGTACTTGTCCTTCTCCCATTTCATCATAAAAGTCTCTTGTCACTGATAGGTCACGTTACTCCCCCTTCACAGACAGCTTGTCATGACCTCATCACTCTGTTCAGACGACTGACGCGGCCACTTAACCTCCCCTTCACCCACACAAACACACAACCTGACAGGCTGCTCCACAGAGGCGTAGCCCCGCCACTGATCAGTCAGCATCTCTGGTCCGAGCGCCTCCGCTTAAGGTCAAAATCTGTCAGACGCCGCCACAGCTGACGGTGCATGTTTGGTGCCTTGCTCTGACGCAGACGCATATGAAGCCTGTTGAAACACCTTTAAGAGTGTGTTCATTAAGAAGTGTCTGTTCTCTGTCTAATGACTCACTATTACCAAGGATCACAGAACATCCACATACGAGGCCTGTTTAATTCAATTCAATTCAATTTTATTTATAAAGCCCTAAATCACAACAAAGTCGTCTCACAGGGCTTTACAAAAACACAATCAACTACAGAGATACATGAAAAGTCCCAGGCATCCCCTGTCCTTAGACCCTCCCCCTGTCCTTAGACCCTCCTTCTCAGCAGAAAAAACTTCCAAACCCAGTGGGAAAAAGAAGAAATCTTGAGGAGAACCACATTGAAGGACAGATCCACTCCCATGGACGGACAGACTATAGATGAATGTCCATGTATAAATGCAGGAGGGGGGGCTGGTCCAGACAGGCAGGGGCGGGGGTCCGGGGTCACAGGTCGGCACAGGCGGATATTGCAGATCCTGTCGTCCATGGCTCCCGTGCAGACACTGTCAGGAGAGCCACTGGGGGGGGGACACCAGGTGACTAGTCATGAACAGACTTGGTATGAAAGATAGGTTATAAAAATGACAGAAACAGATGTGAGGAAGAGAAAGAGAAGAACGAACTCAGTGTCTGTACTTCCCCCAGCATTCTAACTCCTAGGGCAGCCTAGACTGAACTGTGACTCATACATCATGTATCCATGATATATGAGTCACATAATTTTTAACTAACCTGATCATAGTCTTTCTCAAACAGGAATGTTTTCAGCCTAATTTTAAATGTAGAGACTGTTTTGCGTCTTTAATATTAAAGGGAAGATGATTCCATAAGACAGGGGCCTGATAACTAAAGGCTCTAGGTTTACATGAGTCTTTATTCCTGTTTAATTCCAAATAAGTTAATTCCGCTTTAAGAAGACTATCAGTACATTTACATGGTGTTTTTTAATTCCAATTATTTATTCCAAATAAAGTAATTCGGAATTAAAGCTATTTCCTCTGCGTTTACATGGACATGTTAATTCCCGAAAGTAAGTGTTTACATGGAAAACAGGTTTATTCTGCTCTAGTTAATTGGGCTTTAAGAGCTGGGGGTACAGAGGGTTCTGATTGGACAGAACACCCATGTGACATCTTGTCTTCTACCAGAGGAAAATAATTGCATCCACTTCCTGTTTTGCTTTAACTATCAACATGGAAGACCGGATACTACATGCTAGCCAATATTTAATACTTCAAATGCTCCAATCAAATACAGTGGTAGCTCTACTTACAAAAGACCCAGCTAACGAATGATCCAAGTAACGAAAAGACTTTGCCTTAATTTCTCGTCCTTGAATACGAAAGAAAATTCTATTTACAGAAGGAAACTGAAACCTCTAAGACATAAACACAGTACTGTACGTAACTATGCAATGTACGTAAATATGTTGTGTAAATACTGTACGTAGCATCCTATTGGCTATGAGGGAGCTACCCATGATGCATTTCGTTACCCTTTGACCTTCATTCATCACGGAGTTACTGTTCCTGACTTTTTCCCAGTGTGTTCAATTAACCTTTATTACAGTGTGTATTATAAAATGACAGTAAACAGGTCGATGGTGGCGCCCTGTCTCCCAGTAACACAGACACTTTGACGGTCATTTCGCCACCACCACCAAGTTCACCAATGTTGGGCGAGATTAAAAACCCAGAAGATTACAGGGAGGAAAATCTAATAATATATTGTATATATTTTTAAATAATTAAATTACCAGGATATAAACCCAGTGTGAGTAGAATAAACAGTTCTGTTGGTGTCTTCTCTACCAAATTCCAAATGGAAATGTTGTCATCTTCATTTTTAATTAACAAAATGCTAATGCTCTAGCTTTGGATGACTTAAGAAATCAATATTTTATTGCAAATCCTTTATTCTGTGTCACAGCGTTCATGTGTGTTGGCATTCTCTCCACCGTCTTTCTCATTGTTGGGTGGTTTATCCATCTTCCTGTCAATCACGTTCCAGAGGTTTTTCAAAGACTCTGAGGTCTACAAACATGGAGTGGTCCCTTTAATTTTCAACAGACTTGTATCTGTTGAATTAATTTCGATGACAGGTTGTCATACAAAACTAAAATGTGTTTGTCTCCGACTTTTTTCCTGTGATAAATTTCACCTCCTTATTGCCGCTGCACTTTGACGTGACTCATTTGTCAGGAGTGTATGATTATGTTGTCAAAGAGTAGAATGACAAGTAATAATTCAATACACGTCACCAAATTATAATAGGAATAGAAAGTCTCACCCACCTGTCTGTCTCATCGCCCAACAGACCAAACCCTTATTTCCAACATTATGCAACATCTTGCATTTGTTACCTGCTTTTATATGACATTCCTCTCTTTCCCTCTTCCTCCCATGTACCAATGTATGACACAGCAATTGACATAGAATACCCTGAAATAAATAAATAAATAAATAGCAGCTCATCGATACGGGGCATGCAACTGGGCTAAAACGGTGGCAGTTAGTGCTCTTACCTCACAGCAAGAAGACCCAGGTTTGATTCCCGGACCGTGCAGGCCTTTCTGTGAGGAGTTTGCATGTTTCTCTCCCCATGTCTGGATGGGTTTCCCCTGGGTTTCCCCCATCACCCAAAAACATGTTTGTTAGGGTAAGAATCCTCCAGCCAGGTAACTGACCTTTAGCCTGGCTCCATGTCTGCAGATGGGTCCCCGGGCGCTGCCCATGGGTGCCCACTGCTCCTTAGAAGGATGGGTTAAATGCAGAGGACACATTTAATTTTACAATTGTATGATGACAATAAAGTACTATCAAAACATCTGTGTTTTGATCATCTGGTTATTCACCTGGCGGCCATTTTTACAGTTGAGGGGTACAGAAGTTGAACAGAAGTACACAGTTCCATACGTTGTCAATCAATAGCTCCAGTGAACGTTTGGGTTGGCAACATGCCAGCAGTTTGGACCACCAATCTGTCCGTCATGCCGGAGTTAACGATCGATATTGTTGAAAAATGGGCGTGTAAGGACTGTAATATTCCCTGGGCTGTCTTGCTCAAAGGCTACAGTAACTGGGTTGATGGCTACATAAAGTTTAAGTAGGCTAATGGCACCGCTAGCATATCATCAGTAGTGAGAGCCATCGACATGCTAACCACAAAATGGAAAGAACAATGTTGGAATAGCATATAGACTGTAGTGTTATGTAATTAAACATTCATATTTTATTATTTTATTATGACATTAGGTTGATTAAATGCTGTTAGCGCTATTTATCATTGATGCTAGTATAGTAAGCTAAGCATAATGTGTTAGCTATTGCATTTCAGTGACATAATTATCCTTATCTTACTGTAAAATATGGACCAGGATCCTCTATGGTTTTGATCCATTCATACTGAAGTGATTTTTGTCAAGTTTGAAGTTTTCTGACTGGATGGATGAAACACAGCAGTTTGTTTTTTTTTTTTTCAAAGGGATATAAACCGACATGACAGAACCGACAGCTGGTACAGACATGATTCCCACACAGTGCAGCAGTCACATGCAGGTCGTGCAGATAAGGATTTAAATAGGGATGAATAAGGATCAGATCAGGGATTGAATATTTCTTATAGTCTGAGTGACATGGATAAAGAACCTTGGTAGACTTGTGCAGCATTTGCATTATTACTCATGTATGTGCTGACAAAGTTTTTGATCACTGGAACATTATTTCCATACAATCTGAGTCCAGTTTAACCCCTTTCATACACCACATTACTGGAATATCATCACTTTACTGTAAGTGCAACTCAAATTCCCACAATATAGGTTTAAAAAAAAAAAAAGTCTTATTGATATGTTGTTTCATGATTCCAGAGCATGTGGTTACAAAGAAATTTGTTAGACAAGGGTGTTTAAATAATTTTTTTTTTAATTAAAAAAAAATTAATCCTCATGGTTTTCAATTATTTTGTCTCAGAATATAATCACTGATTCATGACATTCACTGTAGTGAACAGTTAGATTTTACACTGAAATGAAATCGGCAAGAAAGAGCTTTAAGTACGTATTTATGCTTAAAATAATTAATATTGATTTCATGTTAAAGTACAGTGGTCTACAATGGTTTTTTTTAGAAATGATCTGCTTGAATGACAAAAGTGCTGCTGATGTTTTCCAGGTATATGTGTGTGTTTGGGGAGGGGGTTGTCAGAATTGCAACTGTTTGACAGCACTAATAATAAGATTTTGACCAAAAAAATCCAATTGTTATTGGCTTCATATAGAAAAATCCCACTAAATAATTAACAATTCATGTATGGAAGGGTTAATGTATAATTTACCCACTTGTACTTGAGGCTCATTTTTCATGCTCAGACTCAAATAAAGCTTTGTATATTATTATTATTTGTTGTTCCCATGTCTGTTTTCACTCATATCTTCCATCACCCTCCCTCCTCCTCCTCCTCCTCCTCCTTTTGTTCTTCACTTAATCAATCAATGGTGTTTTTCTCCTCCACTCCTCCACTCTACATCCTCTCATCCCTCCCACTCCCTCTTCTCTTTTCCGCCCGTCCTTATATTCGTCCGTCCGTCTGTCCCTCTGTCCGTCCACCTCTGTAGTGGTAGAGTGGTTCAGGTCATTTCCATACAGTTTGTTTAATGTATGCTGATGATAATAGCCTATCGACCCACTCCTCCACACATACATTTATTTTTCCTCTCCGGCTCCTTCCATATATCCATCCTGTGTTCAGACCGGAGGGAGCAGCAGACAAATGAGAGGAGGGAGGCGGGGGTGGAGGGGGGAGGGGCCATTTGATTGAGCATTGATGGTAACAGGCATCAGTGCAAAAACTGAGAAAACACACAAGTCCTAAAAGCTTTTTTTTTTTTTTTTAATCCAAGTATCATTTTCATATTTCAACTGAGAATCCACAGTAAGTAGGTTTCAGTCATGTGACTATGAAGATGTGGCAATTTCAGCTGGAGGGCAGGAAGTAACCATGGAGAACGTCGCTATGGAGGGAACCACTGAAGGCAGTTGTTATTGTACAGATTTAGATCCAGTGTCCAAACACAGTTAAATAATGTATTGGACGTGACCCGTATCTGATGAAAACACCAGCAGCAGATGAAAGACTAGAAAGGTTTGGAGACGTAGAACTTTTTTGTCAGCGGGTGGGTCCACAACCTCGGTACCAAAAGGCTCGGGCTATGGGTCTAGTGGTGCTTCATAGTCAGAGGAGGCGGGGCTAAAAGGTTGTCTTTCAAATCCTCTGTATGTAATAGGACGGTACTACAACCAATCAGTGTAATCTTTAGGATGACGTAGTTAGAGCGCCTGAAAGTTGACGGAGGAGTCTGGAGAAAGTTAGGAATGACTAAACAAAATGGTGGATTATGGAGCTGAACGACTGTTGTCGCTTCTGTAAAAAGAAATTAAAGATTGTTGACGTTTTCTCACATTCTTCACTCATCTGTGATAAAAGGAAATCTACACCTGTTGTTCTTCTTCTTCTTCTATGGTTGTTTACACTTGTTTTTCTATGAATCATCGCAGCGTCAGTATGACTCTATACTTCACTGTGATTGGTCAACAAGTGTTTGATTTGATTTTGATTTGAAGGATTTATTTCGAACATGTGCAAAGTGCAACAATAATACAATAATAATAATAATAACAATGACATGTCCGAAAAGGAGTAGGATGAAGCATAAGCTTATTTAATTCTACCCCTTCTTCACTTCCCCAATAACCTGAATTCATCTTATAGCAATATAGTGCATAGTACAAAAAATGATGATAATAATAAAATAATAACAATAACAATTATAACAATACCAATAATCAATAACTGAAGTACTAAACATAGACATATATATACAAAAAACAAAACTAAAAAAACAAAAAAAACAAATGAGCAGATAGGAAAGTATGTAGCCAAAAGTTGCATTGAGCGAAACTAGACTACTACGATAGAACATTAGATCTGTTGCTGCCAGGGGCGTTGAGCGTAACTATGCTACGATTCTGGGAGGAATGGTTTAAAAATTCCCATCAACACTCTCCTAAACATTGTGGAAAATCTTCCCAGAAGAGTTGAAGCTGTTGTTGCTGCTAATGGTGAGCTCAGATCAGACCATGTGGATTAACTATGGGTTGTTACTTAAATTCATATGTGACTCAAGGCAGGTGAGCGAATACTTTTGGCTGTATATTATATAAGCAAGAATATCATGAATAAAAAAAGTAAATTATACATGTTCTGCAACTTTCTCATGAGTCATAGTTCCTTTTCTTCAGTTCAATGGTTAAATCTAATTCTGCTCTAGATACTTAAAAACTATTGTAGATCTCCTGCTGGAACGGTGATAGGTCTCTTTAGTCACAGCCGCTGCATTTCACAACATCCATTAGGGAACTCTGGGATCTGTCCAAAAACAAGTCAGCACCTACTTAAAGTGCTGAAAGTGACGTAAATGTGCACATCAGACATTTCCCAAAAGGGCTACACAGCAACAGTAGGTGATGTTTTAATTATCACTCTCACCTTGAGCTGTTGTTAAAGTCTGTGATTGATGAACTTCACATTTTGTTTGTTTGTTTTTACAAAAGGAAATATTCTAATTAGATTTTAATGATATGAATGAGACCTCAGTTACACTTATCAATCAAACGATGCTTCAGTCAATGGAAATTTTGGGATGTTTTTTTTAACTAACATGTCTGATTTAGTTTATTCTTCATGTTTAAATCATTATTAATAATTTATTTATGTCTTTATTATTATTTAGTATTTATTGTATTTATTTTTATACTGTTACTACCATGGTTGATACTGTTTTGTTATTATATTTTTATGTATTTCCTCCCCCCCCTCTCTTTCACTCTGCCATTGAAGTGTGGTCTAACTATATATATATATATATATATATATATATATATATATATATATATATATATATATAAAATTCATCCCTCAATGATGAGATGGAATAGTCTTCGTCTTTTACAGTGAATTAATTCAGAGAGGCAAAGAAATAAAAGAACAATGGAAATGTCTTTTAAAAGGGGACATAAACGCACAGAATATTTACATTGAATTCCGCCATTACCAAAAGATACGATAAGATAAATAAGTTTGTCTGTTTCAGTTAAAAACAGAATGTGTATCTTCTCACGGCTCAATTGAAATAAAAATAGAAACATTCACCCACGCATGCACATAAAAAAGTCAAATATTTATATTTTTAAAAATTATTTTAAAAAATGTGCAGTTTACCGATGTTTTGTGTTATTAAGGACAGCTATGCAGCTCAAGTGGCCTGTTTTAACCATAAGCCATTAGCTTTTAGACGTCGTCATTATCCACCATCATCCATTAGCTTTAAGCTCTTAGCCTGCTTGCATTATTTATTTAGCTTCTCCTCACACAATGAAAAGAAGGTGGAAGTCAGTCTTCACTGAAGTTACATGTCAGCAAATGTTCCAACTGTCAAAGAGCTAAGGATTGACAAGAAACTACAAAGAAATATCCATATATTTAGAATATTAAAGTGCTTGATGTTACGATGAGTTGGACTGAATGTTTAAGTTAAATTTAAATTTGCTGTATATAATATTTCTGCTTTCTAATATTTCGATGTCAATCTAAAATGATCATGTTTAAGGTAGTTGAGGTGGTTAAATGCTAACATTTGGTAAAATGTTTTATTTATAATGATAAATGTGTGAATGATAAATGTGTGAATGTGTGAATTAGTGATAAATATGTAGAAGTACCTGAGGGATAGAATAGAATACATTTGTACTTCGTCCTCCTCCTTTTAAACCATGCAAAATTCAGATGTGCATGTACTTGAAGATAGATTAGTCATTTCAATGTTATTTCAGGTTTTTTTTTTTTTCCTTGTTTAATTTTTTCCTTGTCCTTAATATAGTTAAAATAAGGAACTCAGACATGCTGCAAAAGATAAGTAAAGGTGAACTTTACTTTATGCTCGTTTTATTGGAAGTTATCTCCAGCTGCTGGATAATAAAACATAGTGAATAAAGTGTTAGTTGTTTTAAAGGAGCTGTATGTACTAGCTTTCTTCCAAATGTCAGAAGTTGAATGGAAATAATCACTAAATTGTGAAGTTCATGAAACATGCCAGTGTGTTGGAATATACTGTAGAGATATGAACTGAACTTACTGCCACTGACGCAGAAAGGAATTAATGTGACCACGAGAGGGAGTAGTGAGTAGAGTGTAATGGATCCCAATATTTGATTTCACGATACGGTATCGATGTGTTTAGACATTTAGTGAAACGCAGTTATGGTAGAGGCTCTTTTTTTTGTTTTTGGGAATATCTGTGAATTTGAGGAGTTCTGACCGTAGGAAACGTGAGTGAGTGTGATGTTGATAAGTAACATTGTGAATCAGAGTCCTGCGCGGTTCTGATTTTGACATACTGCAACCGCCCGTACCCATCATGTTCAAACTCGTATCCGACCTGTTTTCCGACGAAAAAAAAAATTACAAATCCGCACCCGAACCGACCCGCTATAAATGAACCCGATATCCGACCCGAACCCGGAAGAAAATGTCAGATAGCCAAACTTAAATACAAACATTTATTGCCACGAATATACTGAACAGTGACATAGCCAAGGCAGAGCCAAATAAAAGTGTTGTTAAACAGTAGTAGACAAATAAAATCAAACAAATCAAAAAATATTTTTATCCGTGAGCTCACACACACACACACACACACACACACACACACACACACACACACACACACACACACACACACACACACACACACACACACGCTTGAAAAATGCATCAAGAAGGAAGCCGACAGGAGGCAGCTATACAAGTCCAAACTAAAGAACAGTTTTTGGCCTATGAACTGCAAATTAGACCCGCGATCACCCACGTCCGACCCGAACCGAACCCGTATCCGACACAGCACAACAAATCTGCGGTTCACCCACGGTTCACCCACGGGTACCCGAACCCGTGCAGGACTCTGTTGTGAATGACTCGTATCACCTTTTTTTTGAAGAAATGTTAATGAATTAATTTGTTACGGGCTCGGGTTAGAGAGGGCGTGTGCGCACATGCAGATGTGTGTCATCGTGGCGTGGATCCACCGTCACCTACGGGACCAGTTGGAGGGAACACCGAGGACGTCATGGGGATTCGGTGTGGTCTTCTACGCCATTATCTGCTGGGGGGCCGGCTGCAGTGAACAGAACAAGAATATCAACAAGGCAGGATCTGTGACAGACCAGCAAACTCTGTCCAGACTCGGGTCTATCCTGAACAACCTCCTGAACTGGGTATTTGAGCAGCAGAGGAACACTGTCACTACCAGATGAGATATTCTACCACCAGAGTTTGGAACTCATTTGTTCCTCGAACAATCAGACTGAGTAACAGTTTAAATAGAAGGGGAGGTGGGAGGTGTGTTTTTAGGATATTCAATCTTTTTATATGTCACTTTTTTATGTTATGGACTTTTTATCATATTTAACTCCACTTCTTTAATCTAATCTTAATAATAACTTCTTAAATTATAAATTATTCTGAACTGTTTTTATCTCAGAACTATTTACATCTAGTATTTATTTATTTAAATGCTGATGTAATATGATTGTATTGTATTGTTGTTGTGTGGAGCGGTGTGACGGGGTTCTTCTTTGTAAAAAAAATAACTAAATAAGTGATGGCGTAGTCGAAAAATTATTTTTCAGGTGCTTTATTGTGCTCAGCGTTCCGAAATAAAGTCCATTCTTAATACACACACACAAAAAAAAACACAATTAAAGAAACAAGTCCTTTTAGTTAATTCTTTCACTTCTTTGTACCTTCTTCGTACCTTCTTCGTACCTTCTTCGTACCTTCTTCGTACCTTCTTCGTACCTTCTTCGTACCTTCTTCGTACCTTCTTCGTACCTTCTTCGTACCTTCTTCGTACCTTCTTCGTACCTTCTTCTTCTGGTCTTTTCCCTCTACTGGCTTTTTACCCCCCCACGATGGAGAGAGGCCCTCTTTTAAAACCCTGAAGCTCCTCCCCCCAGGTAATTAAGAGGTAAAATTCCTAACTACTGACCAAGCATTTCAAGTTTTAGTTAAACAACATTACTATAAATTGCCAAAAATTAAAACACACCCAGTACAATCACTGATGGACCTCTACAACAGTCCAGAAAAATTATGGTGACGTCACTAGGACGTCAGACGGTTTCCCGCGCCTACCGGCGTATAACCCGGAAGTTGCGCCCGCGCTCGGTTTGACAGGTGGGAATTGTGAATGTGAGGTGGATACTGAAGGGATGTTTGATGAACGACAAAAACTATGGATGAAGATGTTTAAACAGTGGTCAAGTGTGCACGCGAGACTACTGTGATGACTGTCTGAGAAACAATGACGGGAACGGAGCGAACAGACAGTGAATGGAGCAGGTAAGATGAATGAATGCTGCGCTATGTGTGTGTGTGTGTGTATGAGCGCGCGCCTGTGTGTGTGTGTGTGTATGAGCGCGCATTGCTAAACTCGGGACCAGTTCAACACGGGACATGACGAAGCTCTTCCGTCACAAGCGGTGACTCCCCATGGAGATTAATAAAGTATATCTTTATCTTAGTCCACGCTTCGCCCACAGAAACCACCACTGCTCCAGCTGCAGCCACTCACCTCCCAGCTGTACCCCATCCCATAATCACCAGCTGTACCCCATCCCATAATCACCAGCTGTACCCCATCCCATAATCATCAGCTGTACCCCATCCCATAATCATTAGCTGTACCCCATCCCATAATCACCAGCTGTACCCCATCCCATAATCACCTGCCTACTGGATAAGAAGCCTCTGTGCTGTCAGTTGGGACAGTCTGTCGTAGCACCCCTGTGTGTTTATGTAGAAAGATTATTTTCCCAGTGTTCACCCTGCTGTGTGTAGCAGTTGAAAAGTCCTGTGTTTGTTTGTTTGTTTGTATTGTTGTTTGTGTGGCCTCATTATATCGTGTTTCTTTCCTTCATCTAATGATTACTGTTCATTTCTGTTCCTCCATATGTGTTGAGGAACCTGCAGGCTGTGTGTCTTATTAACTGTAGAATGTTCATTATGTCTTACTGTTAAATAAAGTTAGGATTTCATTTACCTCAGACATACACTGTATTACCTAAAGCAGGGGTGTCAAACTGTGGTCCTCGAAGGCCGGTGTCCTGCATGCTTTAGATGTTTCCCTCTTCCATTACACATGGAGGTCATTACATCATTATCAGTCTGATGAGGAGCTGATTATTAACTCTTTAAGTGTCAGTGCTGATGCGTTCTGAATGGATGATTTAGTTTAAATATTCAGAAAAATTCAACCATTTTCTTTTTAGTTTTGTGGATGGACAAGGTGCCAAAAAGCAAGAGTTTTTTATTTTATTTTATTTAAACATTTTTTAAAGGCATAATTAAAATTGCTGGGACCAAATTTCAATAGTAGTTTTCTTTCCACATTATTTGTCATTTTGTAAATATTTATTAGTTTTTGTTGCTCATTTTGTTTATTTTTCTACATTTTGGGTTTTTTTATTGTAGTATTTTTCTTTAATTTTTCTGCCATTTGTGTCTAACTTGGCTCATGTTACCAATTATTTTGTTAGTTCTCAGGAGTTAAAGGGTTAAACTGAATCACATGGAAGAGGGAAATATCTAAAACATGCAGGACACCGGCCCTCGAGGACTGGAGTTTGACACCTGTGACCTAAAGTATTCACTCACCTGCCTTGAAATACACTCAAGTGACATCCGATTGTTAAACTATGGAGTTTAATATGACAGTTCTGTATTCTGTAAGTGTGTGTGTGTGTGTGTGTGTGTGTCCAGTTAGTGTTAACAGTCGTGCATAAAGTAAGGTCCATAAAGTCATAGGTGAGAGAGTTTGATGTGGATGAATGTGACTGTCCTGAACACAGTCCTGACACTTTTAGGATGAATTAGAGCCAGGCCTTCGGTCCAACGTCAGTGTGTGATCTGACCAATGCTTCTGGGAGGGATGGTCCCATAAACACACTCCTAAACCTTGTGGAAAACCTATGAACCTATAATCTATTGTAGCTGCAAGAGGTGAACCCGCATGACTGTATGGGTTAAAAATGGGACGTTAAGTTCCTATGTAAGTCAATGCAGGTGAGACTATCTTCTTCTTCTTCTTTTGCTCCAGCGAGGGTCAGTTTATACTGTCCAAGTGCGTTGAGCCGACCAGGTGTACCAGATTTTTCCATTGCTGGCGATCTAGAGCCAGCTGCTCTGCATTCTCCACGGCGACTCCGTGTTGTTGGAGGTCGCCTGCAACGACGTCAAGCCATCGGTTGCGGGGCTTCCCTCGAGGTCGCCTCAGCCTGCTGCCTTTGGGTCAAACTGGAGAATGGCTCGTGTCGGATGTTCTGGAGGTAGTCGGAGGACATGGCCGAGCCAGCGGGTGCGGCGTTGTGCAACCAAGGAAGATGCTCGGGGCTGGCATGTGCAGGCTCTAAGCACTTCATTGGAAACACGCTGGGGCCACCTGATGTTCTCCATGGTTCTAAGAGCCCTGCTGTCAAAGCCATCGATTCTTGTGGCCAGATTGTCGTTCAGGGGCCATGTTTCTGAGCCATAAAGCAGGATGGAGAGTACGGCTGAATTGTAATTGTGAGACTATGCTTTTGTTTATATGGTGTATGTGGAGGTATTTGTCACATGACATATTTTGGCATGTTACTTCCACTTTCGTCATAGGGTCACCTGAATGTTGCAGTGAGGTGCTTTTTTTTAAAAAAAAAAACTGGTTTAGAATACCTACACATATGTCTGAGGTAAATGAAAAGCTAACGTAATATGTGCCTTATTATTTACCTTGTCCTTATTTTAGTTAATAAATCACTACCTAGCCAAAGTACATACGTCTGTTACTTCCCTTATTCTTCCTCCATAGACTTACAACACTAATCTGGGTCGTAACAGTTATTGCCTCCAGGTGTGACGTGATTTATAATCCAGCACCTGGATCACCAGCACCACCATCATCACGTTGATCCATTGTTGGTTTTGGTTGTGTTTGTCCCGGTACAAGACACCCCCCCCCCCCTTTCTGATAAGAGTTTGAATATGAACACTACATAAAAGTCCATTTGAAGCATCTAAAGATTCGTAAACAGTGACAGTTTTCTGCCTTTGACTTCTGAGCTGAATGTATCACTGTGATTATTTTAGCTGCAGGAATTGTTCTGTTCAAGAGGAGATTGTGTTTTGTGTTTTTGAATCCAAACATAAAACACCTTACCATTCAACTACTGCAAAAAAACCCAAAAATGCATTTCTGTTCGTAGATGGAGGCATGAACTTGGCCCAGAAATAGAAATCAGGCTGTTTTCAAGAACCTTGTCTCCTTGCTCTGGTGATTTATTAAGACAGAATAAATGAAAGAAGTGTTTCCAGGCATCCCCCCCATACCCCCCCCACCCCCCACCACTTCTGTGAGAGAAAAACGCTTCTATCAGGCAGTGTGTGGTTTATATTAGATTATCAGAATTACCAGTGAGTGGATTTTCCTTTTGCATATTGAAGGAAACCTCTGCTCTAAATATTTCCACTCTATTAAAACAGCTCCTGGTGATAATATCTTTTTGTCTCCTGGAGCTAAATAGTGATGCTGCTTTTTACGTTTTCATTAAAAAGATCTGATCTATCATTTTACAAAGACATCATAGATGCAGTAGAAATATATGTTTCACAGTCACTGCAGTAGTTCATGGTCTTTCTTCTCACTTGAAGGAGACCGGATATGGTCAACATGGTGTCTGTGTGGAAATTAAATAATAAATGTGGAGTGTGTCTATTTCCTGGATTACCTCAGCATCCTGGAAGAGGTTAATCTTTACAAAGGGGTGTAACTACTGAACCATTTCAGTTCAGGGCCTTCGATACAATACAGAAGTGTCCTGAATGAATACATGTAGTTAATATTTCTGCTTATTATAAACCACTTCAGGTTTATTTTCTTCTGTAAGGTCACCTGAAAAAATTCCATTCCAGTTTTTCGCAAAATATAGCGATATTACTAACATATTGACAAAGTATATTTGCGCCTAGAATGTGTTTCCGTTGACTATTCCTGTCCTATAAACTGTGTAGATGAGACAAAAATCACCAACAGGTTTGTAAACTACAAAACAACAAGACAATAATAATAACCAGAGAAGACGTAAATGAGTTTAGAAAGAAAAAGAAAACCTGTAAAATACAATGAGTGTTTTTAGAATATGTAAGGATGTCAAAGTGAGATTTGATGAGAATGGGAAATAACTTCACTTTTGAGTTTTTTAGTAATTTAGTAGAACCCAGTCCAGTGTTTTTCACAATAACCATTTAACTATTGAATCACAGCTGCATCAACACTGTTGCTTTTGTTATATATGTTTTATTTATTTCCATTTTAATGAACATACCATCATAAACACAACAATATAACACACAAAAAAACCTTCTAACCTCTATTCTCCCATCCTCGATAAGATCTGTGGTGAATAAAATGAAATATTGATCCATAATGTCAGTATGTTCATCACATATTGAACCGACACACAGTTCACTGAACATTATTATGCATACAGACGTACAGTACTATTGGAAAAATTAGAATATCCTGAAAAAGTGCATGCATTTCTAATATTCTGTATATTATATAAACAAATAGTATGTGAATCAGTATATTTAAATATTTTATTTATTTTGATTTTACTGATTATTAGGACGTACAGCTTCAGAAAATGTTTTGAAATATGTAAATGAAGTCATGTTTTGTTTCATATTTGTTATTTTTCGTCTTGTTTGTTTCAGAGTAGGGCAGACTATTTATTTTTTTGACAACTTTTTACTTTCACTCCTTACATTTGTTCATAAATATCTGTACTTTATAGTCTTTACATTCTCAGAATAGACTCATTACTTTTTCAATCTAGATGTGACAGTGTGAAAAATAAGTGGCTTTCAGGGGGGAAATCAGTGGAAGAACTGTGACTTTATATATTGTAGGTATGACTGACTTTTAATCTCACAGTCTTGACTTTTTTACCTCATAACTTTGACATTTTATGTCATAATTTGAGTTTTTATCTCATAATTTTGACTTTTATTTCACAATTTTTACTTTTTACCTCAAAAATTGTGACATTTGATCTCATAATTGAGTTTTCAATTTCAGAATTTTTACTTTTTCTCTTAAAAGTATGTATTTTTTTATCTCATATTTATGCCTTTTTTAATCTCATGATGACTTTTGATCTCAATCGTGAGTCATTTTGTTTGTTGCATATTCGAAATAAATTGAAGTGAAAACTCACTTTCAAACAATATTCCAATTTTCTGTTTTTTTGGGTTTGAGGTTTTAATAAACTTTAAATCATATTCAGCAAAATTACAATGAATAAATTCTTAAGATATTCCACTTTGCATGTCATGAGTCTATAAAATGAATTGGTTTCATCTATATTACCTGAATAAAACACCTTTTACACCATATTCAAATTTTCAATGTAGTACTGTATATAACCAATGCATCATAAATTCATAATTCAATCTTTATTTCACAATACTAATAGTTTCAGCACAGAACTAGTAATAAGTTAAATTGAGGTCATGAAGGTGGTGGCAACAGTTGTTTTGTTAATATTAGGAAATTATGTGATACAGAGACAATGCCCTGAGGTACTCCTCCTATTTCTTCGTATATGTGGAAGTCAACTTACCATATGAATTGGTAATTGAGCAATGAGCATTTTTCATGTGTGTGTTTCAGCTGGCTCAGGATGAAGGAAGCCCGGTGCGAGGCTTCGGGGTGGTGGAGTACGAGAGCGCAGAGCAGGCGGAGGCGGTTCTGACAGAGATGGACCGAACACCGGTGGGGGGGCAAGTGGTCCGACTGTCACTCTGTTCCCCCGGCACCTCAGGGAGAAGCACCCTGGCTGCACTCATCGCCGCCCAGGGTATGGTGAGTATTAATGATAGACCCACACAGGATACACAGGCCGATACTTACGGTTGTTTGTTTACTGGTATTGACCTGGTGCGTCGGTTCTTTTTTCACTGCCATGATTTGCTGACAGGTTAAACTCTGAGAGATACTGACATGCTGTTGTCATCATGAAAAAGAAAAGGTGTAGTAATATTTATCAGGTTAAGTGTAACAATTTTTTATTTTCTAATTGTAAGTTAGCCTAACCATGCTAGCCCCCCCTAGTGGCAGCAAATTTAATGTTCTACCGTAGCAGTCTAGTTTTGGTCAATGTAACTTTTGTCTAGATTTCCCTGAAACTGGCCGACGAATCACAGTGAAGTAAAGAGTCAGAGGGCGGGCGTAAAAAAGTGGCGCTGCGACGATTTGGAGAGAAACAAGCGTAAACAGCCATAGAAGAAGAACAACAACGGGTGGTGATTTCCTTTTATTAAAGAATGTGAGAAAACAACAACAATCTTTATCATAATATTACATATACCGACACATATATACATACAACAAAATTATCAATATTGCAAAAGGTCAAAGGTCAAGGTTGCATTTGGCAGAAAGGTCAAAGTCACATTATTGTCTCTAAATGAACAACAGGTGAGATTAGTTAAGGCATGGGTCAAAACATTAACACCATTAACATAAGATATGGAAACAGAAAGACAGCACGAGAGGAAGGTTAAAAAACGAAGATTTTCTGACATTTATCATTTGACAGAAGGAAAAAACAGTATCGGCTCCAAATATCGACTTAGAACTAGCGGTGACCTGTATCGCTCGTAGGTTAAGGCTGATGTTAAAAGAAAGAAAAATCAGTTTCAGGCCCAAAAAAGCCACAACAGTCGATCACTAGTGAGTGTGCACCAGAAGCTCAGCACACATCCTCATTCAACAAACACATAACACACATACTGTCTGAGCTTAAATGTCAAGTAGCAGACGCTATCGTAAGCATTTTGACCTCCAAGTGCATCAGGTTATGTCACCATGAATTTAATGAATCCTCTGAGAGGCGTAATAGTTCAGCAGCCACTCATTTAAATGTTAGTGTGTAAGTGCAGGTACTGTACAGTGTGTCCCTGTGGTACTAAAGTGCCCTCTTCTCCTATTTGTGCCAATTGTTGTTAAAACAGACCTGCGACACCAGGGCTTGACTTTAGAACTGGTGTTATCTGAAGAGAATGATTTTAGTTTTTTACCCACATTAACCCCATGTAGAGGAAAAAGTACCATATTTTAGGTGCACTTAAAATAACCAAAATCAACAGTGCGTCTTATATATTGATCAATTCTGGTAGTGCTTAGTGACCTGGAAGTTTGACTTTTTATTTCATGATTTTGACATTTTATTTCATAATAAGTCTCCACAAAACTATATTCTTATAAAACTAAATGTGGTCAAAAAACAGTGTTGCTGCTCTACCTGAGTGTCTCATCTCGTCTCATTGTCTTCTGCTTTATCCGGGTCGTGGGGGCAGTAGCCCAGACTTCCCTCACCCCAGCTACCTCAGCCAGCTCTTCCAGGGGAATCCTGAGGCGTTCCCAGACCAGCTGAGAGACATAATCCCTCCAGCGTGTCCTGGGTCGGTCCCAGGTCTCCTCTAGGATGGACATGCCTGGCACACCTCCCCAGGGAGGGGACCAGGAGGCGTCCTCACTAGATGCCCCACCCACCTCAGCTGACTCCTCTGGATGTGGAGGAGCAGCGGCTCTACTCCCAGCCCCTCCCAGATGTCTGAACCCCTCAGCCTATCTCTAAGACTAAGCCCCGCCCACCCTGCGAAGGAAACTCATTCCGGCCGCTTGTACCCGTGACCTCATTCTTTCGGTCATGACCCAAAGCTCATGACCGTAGGTGAGGGTCGGAACGTAGATCGACCGGTAAATGGAGAGCTTCACCGTCTGGCTGAGCTCCTTCTTCACCAAAATGGATCAGTTTAGATTAAGATTCATTATTTATTTTCCCTGAGGGGAAATTAATTTTCACAGTTCTGTTCCATAAGGAACAGACTGAGGTGTCGCAGCAGAACGTGCGCCACGTCTTTTTTTTTTTTTCTTTTAGCACCCGCATTACTGCAGATGCCACCCCAATCCTCCTCAACCTGAGTGCCAAATTAAAAATAATAATAATAATAATAATAATAAGAGGAAGAAGAAGAAAGCCTTTATTGTCATTATACATCAGTATAATGAAGTTATGGGTGCTGCTCCACTGGGTAAATTTTAATTATTAAATATTATAAATATCAATAAATTAATACACAATAATTAAAAAAAATAAAAATTAAATCTGTGCAGACAGGATGTGTGCAAGGCATGTTATGGGGGGGGGGGGGGGCGTTTATTTAAATGTGTTATGGCATATGGAAAGAAACTGTTGGAATCTGAATGTTCTGGATTTGATGGACCTGGAACATTTGCCAGATGGCAACAGTTCAAACAGATGATGACTGGGGTGGCAATTGTCCTTAATGATGGTGTTGGCTCTTGAAAGGATGAAACAAATGACCTAAACAGATCAAAGTCTGTGCAGGAAACCAAAGGAACATGGGAAATGAAGGCTGAAAATTTCAATATTAACATAAAGAATACAAATCTAGAGTTTTCAAGAAAAACAGAAAAGATGAATTTTGCCTCCGTACATGTTGGCCTAATTGTTCTTCCTAAAGGAACAATCCCAGTCTCATACGGTATGTGGAGCCACTATTCCAAATGTGTTGATTGAAATGTTGTTAAAAGTCCAAAAACATAATTTTTATTGAATATTCAGTCAAAATATATTTATGCAGAGAGAACGTTGAAGAGGACAGATAAAAAACTGTGAAAATAAAATGAAACGCTACAAGTAAAAAAAACTAAAAGGTGGTGAACAGTGGGCGAAACCAGTTACCAAACGCCGGAACAAATAAAACATCTAATTTCAGCAATTATAGCAGAATTTGGGACGCAAAGAAAAGCATCTGGCATGGTGAAGTAAATGGAGAAGAAGTAAGTGATGTGTGTGTATGTGTAGAGGATCTGTGGGCTGAATGTACTTCTGTGTGTGAAGTGCTTATTATATGCAAATGTACCTGAAGGACGTGACATGGAGCCATTTGCTTTTACATCCAGTAAATGACTCATTATTAGTCTGTGACGCAGCATCTGAATCCACTGATTGTTGACGTGGTTCTCACTATAATGCAGGAGGAAGATCTTTACAACTTACATTTTAAAGCGTCGACAAACTTCTAACTCAGGATTTAATTAGAATTTAATTATTTCATTTCCATTGCTCTACAATTTTTTTTTGTGAAAGTATCTGCTTCAGACATTAAATGTGTTAAATCTTACATAATTTAATCAGATGAATCATAAAAAAAATAACTTTAGTGCTGGTTAGTTCATGTTTTAATATATATATGGTGTGTTATTCCACATATATGTTGGTTTATGTACATGTATACAATAGTTTAATAAATATTCCACTAGAAAGAACCTGTAAAGTGAATGGATCATAATGTAGAAGTAGATCTGGTAGATCTGACACCAATGTTCCTTTGGACTAAAACCTGTTCTATTGTTCATTCTAACAATTTCATATTTTGACAACAGAGTGATCTTGGAAAACAAGCATCACTGCAGATCCTGTTGTCTATGGCTCCTTATGTGGATACTGCTGAGAGAGAGAGAGAGAGAGAGAGAGAGAGAGAGAGAGAGAGAGATGCTAGAATCATAATCGGTTTATTTTTCATTCAGCAAACTTACATCAAAAATGCACTGCAGAATAAAAAAAAACATGCACAGTTAACATTTGAAAACACATAGTTAAAAATATGGGTCTTTTTTTTCAAAAATCTTTCCAGGCCCAAAACTTTTCCAGATTTGTTCAAAACGTGTGAACCCTTTAGTTTACAGTGGCACTGTCTTCTACATCCGTATGTGATTGTTGAATTTAGTGCTGAACTGTCACGGACATTAGCGTCTCACTGGCCCCCCCCATGGTTCCTACTGCCCCGACAGAAAAGCCAAAGTTTTAGTTCCTAGAACTACTCTGTGGGAAAGCACCTAAGGGTGAGGGCATAAAAGAGTACACACAAGTTTGTTTGAATTAACTGTTTTTTATATTTCCATCTCTATATACAGTATGCAGAAATAATAATGACAGATGTTCCCACTACTATTCGAGCGCCAAAGAACCATGTTGTGTTGTTCTGATGATTTTATGTGCTTGAAATCTGAGTTAAAATTGTAACCATTTGACAGCCCTAAAAAAAAAAGAAATGTTAAATTAAGTGGAGATAATTTGTTTGACACATACACATACAAGAGAGAGATGTTTTTGGGTATGTTGCATATTTGCGACAGTAGGCATTAAGGGGTTACGATTTTTACCAGATATTTCCTCATATCTGGAATTTCTTTCAAGCCAAAATTTGGTGTTTGTGCCACAAACACACCCCCACCAACAAGTTGAAAAGCTCACAGCTACATCTAATTGTGAAGCAAATGTCAGCTGTCTATTGCACATCCAGGTTTAAGTCGTACTGAGGGTTGTTGACGTGTCGCACATGCATGAACACCCTCTGGCTGAAATAATCTGTGTAACTGTGGTATCCCTCCTACTCTGTACTGTGGTAGCAGAGAAGCACTGACATGATAATTATAGTTCTATAGACTGATTGGGCTCCTCCATAGTCTCCTGCTGCCTGAAATAACCACACTTCCAGCCTGCAATACAATATGACACCCGTACACACAGACATCTACATAGATGCACACCAGCAGATCCCCAAACACAGGATGTAAATACATTTGAGTGCCAATCACTACAGGAACACTACTGTTAGTCTAGTGGGGTACATAGACTTTATATATAACCCTGTTCTCATACAGTAGATTCAATGTTGATACAAAAGTGGGGAAGAAAACAATAGAACGTTCCATTTGAACAGATATAATGAATATTAATTAGACCATTTACTGCTCTGTATTCTTTTATTCTTCAGTGGTGATAGTTAAGTTAAGTCACTTAACTGACATTCAAAAGAATCATTAACCCTTTATCGGACAAGTGACTATTTTTGGTCATTTCTGCACACATTATAAGACAGTGACGGCAACATGTCCAGTGAGGACAGTGAAGCAAAGTGTTCTGAAAGTGATGGTGTAATGTTCTAAAATATATATTCATTTCCTCATGTTTTTGTTTGTTTTTGTTTCTGCCACTTATGGGTAAGGAACCAAATATGGTAACTTTCATTAACTAGGATTTTCAACATAACAATAAAAAAATGTGGGGGGAAAAAAATCCAAAAATCACAAAAGTATTAAACACACACACCCACACACACACACACACACACACACACACACATATATAGTCTGGTCTGACCCACCTTATGGCCCAAATTCTAAGCCCTACACTTTGAAAATCAGTGGCAAAGGGGGGTAGGGGTTGAAACATCCCCCTGAAGAACGCTTCACTACCTGTTGCGTCACCATCAGTCCTGCATCAACATTTAAAATGACTTTTCTTTATCAGTAACACACATTGCCTTCCTGTTTGCTGTTGGCATTTCCACAGGTTCTCTCCAGCTCCTCTTTAATTCCCACATTTCTCCATACAAGGTTAACTCTCCTTGACCAGGTTTAGATCAGGAGTGGGTCCCCAGGTGCTGCTCGGTGGTAGCCCCCGGCTCTTGATGTACCAGGATGGGTTAAATGTAGACAATGAACTTCCCTGTGGGGACAGTAAAGGTGAACTTTACTTTATGGGAGTTTATTTGTGGTGTTTTTTTTTTTTTTCAGTTGGAAAACAAAACCTAGTGGCCGAAGCTAAAGTGTCTCGTCTTAAAGGGGCTGCGTCGCATTAACCTGTAACTTGATTAAAAATGTAATAAAACCCGATAATGTAAGAACATTTCCTGGCTAATATTGTTATAACATTTTTACCAATGATGTAATACCTTATTACATTAGATCATTTTAAAAAAAGAAAAAAATACCATTATTATATTATTGGGGATTCATTAAATCTTTACGTGGGCCTTTGTTTTTCTTTTTTCTTTTTTTTAAAATCTGATAATGTGATACTTGACAGATAATGTAAAATATATATATATATAGACACATAGAGCCTAGCATATATAGACACATAGCTTTGTCATTGAAGTGACGGTCTCCTGAAAGAATAATAAAGTTAGACATAGAGTCGTCCTCGGTGGTCTGTATATATTTTGTCGGGTCTTCTTCTTTCAACAGTGCTGTCATCTTTCAAACATGTGATATGTTTACATTTACAATGTTACGAGTGTTGAAATCACGTTGAACGTCCTGAACACCGCCCCTGTCCCACCCCCTGTCCGTCCGGCTGATCAAATCTAGCATCTATTTATGACAAACCCAAATACGAACACAAAAGCACCGCCATCTAGTGGCTGAAGGATGAAACTACACATTAATTTCCATTCCAGAACACGACTGCTATTACACTTGTGGGAAAGTTATGACATTAAAAGCTGCACATTTTTATTACGTTTGCGGGTCGTTACATGTGTAGGGTTAACAACCACTTTCAGATAAATGGTGTAAAAGTGGGCAGCAGTGGGGTTTTTTGGGGGGGCTTCTTAACAAAAGGAAGAAAATCGAAAGGGTGTTTCCTGATGAATATGTAGAGGAAGCCT
Organism: Siphamia tubifer; assembly: GCA_020466265.1. Taxonomy (NCBI): domain Eukaryota; kingdom Metazoa; phylum Chordata; class Actinopteri; order Kurtiformes; family Apogonidae; genus Siphamia; species Siphamia tubifer. The sequence continues at coordinate 5,737,684 of CM035786.1, read as the reverse complement.
ATTGAAGAATAAAAAAGAATAAAATGAACAAAGGGACATTGATTGAAAGTAGAAAATGGAAGCACTGGGAAAACTAACGAGACAGAAGATGGAGACAGACAGACAGACAGACAGACAGACAGACAGACAGACAGACAGACAGACAGACAGACAGACAGACAGACAGACAGGACACATTTGAACCTGAAAAGACTCCAGGGTTACATCAGTGCCCCGAGGTTTCTTTAGGATTATTATAGTGACTGTGAATAGAGGAGAAAAAAAATAAAATCAGTTATTTAAAGAGAGATCTGAACTGAAACAGACGTCATATCAACACAGATACGGTATAGAACGAAATTATATTTAATTAACTTCACGCATAGAAAGAAGGAATATAAAAAAAAAAACACACCTTAGCATCCAAGAATATAAAGCAGCGGCTTTAAGAGAAATACATTTTTAAAAAAAGACTCGTAAATGTGGAATAGATTCAAACTAGGGCTGTCAAATGATTAAAAACATTTAAAAAAATGTATTTATTGAAAAAAAAAATCAGTTCACTGTTCTCTTGTTTAGTGTTTTTTGTTTTTTTTACTCAAATTTCCGTCAAAATACACAGACATACACCAAGAAACACAAAAAATGCTGAGGAAAAAACATGTTACAATCCACTAACCCCCCCCCCCCCCCCCAAAAATACAAACATAAACCAAACAAACAAAAAAAGCGATGGCAAACCAAAAACAATCCAAAACTTTTTATAAAAAATACAGAAAAAACACAAAAAAGTGATAAAATATTAAAAACATGCAAAAATATGAATACATGTTATTAACATGGTCACTGAAGGTTAAGTTAAGGTTAGGTTAAGATTAGGTTAAGGTTAGGTTAAGGTTAGGTTAAGGTTCTGAGGGACAGAGGGAGGCCAGGCTGTGGTGGGGTCACATCAGTCCTGGACAAACTGAGTTAGGGTTAGGGTCCTGTTTACACTGAAACAATTCTATCATTTCTACAGATGCCCCCCCCCCCCTCCCTCCTCCTCCTCCTCCTCATTCCTCCCTCCCTCTCCTTCTCCTTCTGCAGTAGTTCTCACCTCCCTCCTCCTCCTCCCTCTCTGGCTGGTGTGTGTGTGTGTGTGTGTGTGTGTGTGTGTGTGTGTGTGTGTGTGTGTGTGTGTGGTTGGTTTAGTGCCAGTAGCCAAACAGACGAATGAATGCTGACATTTTCTCCAGCAGAAAGAAATGAGAGCTCTTCTCCTCCTCCTCTTCCTCCTCCTCCTCTTCCTCCTGTCTTCCTCCTTCCCTTGAAAGATGCTGTCAGCTACAACTGGCCTTGTTCAACACTGGTGTTCATGGACACACACACACACACACACACACACCAATTCTCATTTTCATGTCTCATGAGGACCATTGTAATCAAGTACCCATTGGGTAGTGAGTGTAAACTTTGATCTTTTTTGTAATAAAATAAAAAATAATAATTATAAAAATAAAATTGAAGTTAATTAAATTTAATAAAATTTTAAAAATAATAAAAATGAATGAGTTGATACAAAAACAATAATTGAAAAATAAAAAAAAAAAGCAAATGTATCTTCAAACCTTTGAAAAAAATACGTTTCACTTTGCACCTGTTTCCCTCATTCTTTATGGGGACTTCTGGAAAAAAAGTATTTATACGGTCACATCTTTTCTATTTTACTAATGGGGACTTACATTTTAATCTCTATAGTGTGAGATGTCCCCATGGTGTAACTGTGTAAACATTTCAATGTCCCCATAAAGGTAGGAATATAAGCACACACACACACTTACTGTATGAGTGCAGCAGCTGAGTCTTTCCTGTCTCGCTGTCAGACTGGAGTCAAACTCTCTCCATCCTCATCAAAAATGCTCTATCGTCAGGATGTGACAGGAAAGAAACAAGGTTGACTTGAGCTGCAGTCATGCTGTAGCTCGCGGCAGAAAAGGAGGAAATATCACCATCCTGCTTAATATTGTTTTAAATAGCCGTGTCTTTGGGCCAGTAGACTGTCCCTGCCGAGGACAGTCTACCACAGGAAAGGGACGCTGGGCTGGATTTGACGCGCTCTAATTCAATAGGATTTTATTGGAGTCTTTTCCAATTAAATTTTTTCCGTGTAATGAGTGATTTAATTTTATTTGGGTGAATGTGTTTTACATTCTGTCTGCAGAGATCTGTTAAGTTCCAGGAAATTCAACCCACATCAAATGAGACACAAGGAGACGGTGAATAAAACATGGCTTTCATTGGGTTCCATTAAAAGAGTGTAACCGAATAACAAACGTACACATTAAACAAGACGACATAAAGCGGAAACAGCTTTAGATGGAGCTGAAACAATTTCACTACAAACCATCTGTCCTTGTTTTTACCTTCTACTTCAACATTCCTTCCTCCTCACCTCGGTCCCTTTCTTTTCCTTTTCTCTTCCTTTTTTCCTTTCTCTTCTTTTCTCTTCCTCTCTTTTCCTTTCTCTTCTTTTCTCTTCCTCTCTTTTCCTTTCTCTTCTTTTCTCTTCCTTTTTTCCTTTCTCTTCTTTTCTCTTCCTTTTTTCTTTTCTCTTCCTTTTTTCCTTTCTTTTCCTTTTTTCCTTTCTCTTCCTTTCTTACATTCTTTTTATTGTGTCCCAGATCCACTCTGCTGTGCTGACACCACAGACATATCCTGATGATGTAAACTGCTGAAATAACTACTACATGTATCCGCGGTGCTTATTGACAAGATCAAAACATATACTGGACTCAAATCCCTGTGTCATTAGTTTTTCAAAATAAAACCAAAATTAAGACAATGAAAAAATAACTTGTTTCTTCATTATTTGTTTCCAAAACCAAAATGAAAAAAAACATAATGATGTGGTTTTTCAGTTTTCCTTTTTTCTATTTAAATGAATAATGAAAAAAAAAAAAAAAACGATAACAGCCATTTCCCATTTTATCCAATTTTGACCTGAAGCAAATTGAGTAAACAGGAAATGAATGTTAACAACTGAAAGGGTTAGGGTCCACTGGACTGAAGATCATTCTAGATGATATGACACCAGTTTTGGTCATATCTGCAGGTCTTAGGGTGACCCTCTTATTTTCCCCAAATTGACATTGGTTTACATCTTTGTCACTGCGGGTCAAAGGTCATTTCCAGTTTACTCAATTTGCTTCAGTTCAAAATTGGATAAAACAGAAAACAGCTATTATTGTTTTTTTTTTCCATTCATTTAAACTGAAAAACTTTATCGTTATCGATTTTTTTCCTTTTCTTTTTGGAAACAAATAATGAAGAAACGACTTGTTGTTTCGACATCTTATTTTTGGTTTTATTTTGAAAAACGAATGAACGAATGATAAACGGATTTCCTCACATATATTAACGTTCTCCTTTCTCATACTGGTGTGTTTTTTCTGTCCAGATTCTGAGTAACAGAAAAGGACTTCTACCAGAACCCAACCTGGCCCAGCTGCTGACCAGCATGACCAACCCTGCCGCCCTGCAGATCCTCATGAGGCCGTACCACACTGGGAAAAGAGGAGGTATGACCGCAGCACACGCTGGCACTGTGACAGGGCTGTCAAACCTATTTTATTCAGGGGTCAAATGTGACCTCTGTCTTGGGAAATTCCTATTATTAGTCTGATATGGTAAATGGACTGGACTTCTGTGGTGCTTTTCCACCTCCATGATGCTCAAAGCACTTTCATTGTCCTCACATTCACACTCACACACCAGTGGACAGCTGCTGCCACACCTACTGGGAGACATTTAGGGTTCAGTGTCTCACCCAAGGACACTTTGACATGTGGACAGAGTCAGGACTCGAACTGTCAACCCTTCAGTTATAGGACTACCCGCTCTACTGACTGAACCACAGCTTCCATAACATGATATATGTGGACAAACAAATGTACCCACGAACTTTTAGTCATTTATTTATTTAATAATGGATTAGATTTATATAGCGCTTTTCAAGGCACCCAAAGCGCGTCACATTAGTGTTCCATTATTCATTCACTCTCACATGTTCCCTCTGGTGGTGGTAAACTACATATGTAGTCACAGTTGCCCTGGGGCAGACTGACAGAAGCATGGCTGCCATTTCGCGCCTACGGCCCCTCTGACCACCACCCAACATTCATACTCATTCATACACCAGTGTGAGTGACACTGGAGGCAAGGAGGGTAAAGTGTCTTGCCCAAGGACACAACGGACTGACTAGGACAGAGGGGGAATCGAACCGCCAACCCTTCGGTCAATGGACGACCCATGGCCGTCCCATTTATTTATTTATTACTCTGTCAAGGAATGATGGAGGTATGTTAAGTACATATATTTATATAAAAATGTAGGGAGTAAAAGTAAAAAGTTTCCAGAAAAATAAATACTCAAGTACACACGCATAAATCCTCCATTTGAAGACGCCACCTGTGATGTCAATATTTCATAAACATATTTCAATGTTTATGGTTCATAGTGAACAGTGACATTTAATGACATTTCCATCACAGTCTGTTTGACACACACAAACACCGTTACAGAAGTACATTTTGAGACATGTAACCTTTGACCTCCAGAGATCTGAAAAACTATTGGTCGTAGGTGATAACACCAATTATAATTGTATAAATCTTCATTCAGCACCGTTTGGTACCAATCTGAAAGTTCTGTGACCCTCTGTTCTTGAGTTATAACCCATAATATGATTTTGACCTTTTAGTTATTTGTGACCTTGACCTTTGACCTTTACTCAAATAGATCATTGCATCTGATGCACATTAGCTATATGTATATGCCCATGTAATTTAATGGTGATATTTCAAGTATCCATTGAGTTATAGTGTGATATGTCTCTGTAAACACACACACACACACACACACACACACACACACAAAGGTGATTACAATAATCTCTCTGAACCAATATTGGGTGGAATTAATAATACTTCCTAAAACAGACTGTAGGTACAAACTCTCAGCTCATCACTAAGTCAGCACTTCCCTTTTCTTCCACAACATCTCTTCTCTATGTCTGACGTTGAATTCTGAAATAGCTCTGGTCCTGACAGGTGATGATATATTTAAAAACAAGTGACTTGAATTACACCAACCAGTGTCTCTTCATTTCCAAACACCAAGGCTGAACCCCATTTCACCTCTTACTCCTTCCCCTCTGTTTTTCACGCTGATGTGTAGAGGTAGTGGTGTCCCAATGCATGTTAAGGCAGAGGGGTAGAGCTTTATACCCCTGCCCTCCTTCCCAGAATACAATGTGAATCTTTTTAAAAACGTAGTACACAAACAACTGCAATGAACTGTTTTTAAGTTGTGATAATTGTTGTATTGTATAAAGTTTGACATTGTCACAATGTGTAATGGTCATGAACATGAAAAAAAATCTATTTATGTAAATGTGAAGTAATGGGTTACGTAACAACTGGTGGAGTGAACTGAGGATGAAGGGGTGTCCCAATTCATAGAGGTTGATTTTCAAGCCCTACCCCTTAGACCTCCATTTGAAGTGATAAGGGGTAGGGGTAAAAAATAGAAATGGGATTGGGCCGAAGAGTTCTTTAAACAATTATCCTTGAATTCACAATGAACACATGTTTAATGCTTAATACGACATAGTTGTTCATGCCCCGTTTGGCACGTCCACGGGTACAATGTGATGCGAATCCTTTTAAAAATGGCGGCATCTATGAAAGAAGTAACAAATGTAGTATTTTCACTTTAATTAACTGTTTTTAAGTTGTGATAATTGTTGTATTGTATAAAGTTTGACATTGTCACAATGTGTAATGGTCATGAACATGAAAAAAAATCTATTTATGTAAATGTGAAGTAATGGGTTACGTAACAACTGGTGGAGTGAACTGAGGACGGAGGGGAGTGTTGAAGGGGTGTCCCAGTTCATAGGAATTGGGACACCCCTTATAGCTCTGTTTGAAGGGACGAGGGGTAGGGGTAAAAATGAGAAATGGGATTGGGCTCAAAAGTTCTTTACACAATTAGTCTTGCATTGAAAATTACCAGGTTTAACAAGAATAAAAAATAAAAGTATTTGAACCAATAGGATAGAAAAATATTGATACTCAAATGAATCGTTCAATGTAAAGAAAGAAACATTATTTTACATATGACAAATGCATATACTGTACAATTGATGTATTTGAAACATTTAATAATGTAGATTGAATTAAGAAGTAAAGGAATATATTAAAGGACAAACATTGATTGAATTAAAGCTTTAAAAATGAGCAGACAGTGAAAGAAGACGTAAAGTATTAAAGTCATTTGCATACACATCGGACACTTTCAAACTTTTTTTCTTTTGTCTTTTCCAGCGTAGCAGTGTTCTGAACCCTGGTATATCTTTTCCTAAGAGGCTTGAGTTATAATCAAATACTCACTGTAAGAGCCCATCGCTCTGTTAAACCCTGCTATATAGTGTAATCACCTCTTTCGGCTTCATTATTTGATGAATGGCTAATCAGGTATTAAAATGAAATGGTGTGACATTAGCGGAACAAATGAGAACAGGAAGGAGAGAAAATGGGAGGTGGGGGGGCGCTCTTAAACAAGAGCACGCACAATTAAAAGCTAAAATTAGGACCTTGATTAAATGTTAAACTTTCTCTACCTATTCTGGAGGAAGCTACCATTAGCATTGACGCTTACATTTATTATGAGTAGACTTGTGATTCTGGGAAGTAACACTCACACGCTGAGAAGGTGGCGTTAAGGTGGTGTTCAGCAGAAGGTGACACGACCTTTAAAGGTCGAGTTTACATATGAAATGACATTTATTTGTACAAAACCTCTGTACACTGGGAATTTAATTTAATTTTTTTCATTTCTATCTTATCACACTTAAAATCTTAAGATTTTACACATATTTACACTAAAAGAAAGTAGAATTTTGTCAAAAAATGTATATAATCTGAACAAATGTGAAGAATCTGAAATATTTTAAAGTGTTTGTTCCGCTGAACACCACTTTGTGTAACTGTTTTTACAATGTGTTTAGTTCACAACCAGTTCTATTCAACCCACATGAGTGAACTGGTCACAGAGACGCAGACATATGAGTGACTCAGAGCAGGTAAAACCTACTTACATCACTAGATTTTAAGCCCCGCCCAGAGCCATGTATAGCACCGCCCACAGGCGAGTTACACAAAAGTCCCACACTTCCATGTTAGATCCACTGTATGTGTAAACATTAACACCTTCCTTGTTCTCAACATTACAAAACTACATATATATATATATATATATATATATATATATGTATATATATGAAAATGTTTACACTGACAAACTATCTGTTCAAATAATGTGAATAACATGAAACAAATGAAATATTACGCCTAATTTAAACAATATTATGGTTTTGTTTATCATTTCCACATGTTTGTTATAAGTTGCAGATCATAGTGGAACAAATACAAATACACAAAATATTTAATATCAGGCAGATTATTCCTAAAACTTCTCTTCTTCATATTTGTTCAAGATTATTCAAATATTTTTTGAAATTATACTTAGTTTTTGTAAATATGTGAAAATATTTACATTTACAAAGAGAATAAAATTGGAGTTGTGATTATTTATAGATTACTATGATATAATTTTACTTTATATTGAATTGATCTGAAAGTAGAACCTGAATTAAAAGGATTATTAATAATTTAATATCTATTTTTGTATTTCACAAATTCATCCAAAGGGTCCAGTCTGGCCAGATTTGGCCCCCGGGCCTTATGTTTGACACCTGTGTTGTAAGCGTACCTGTGTGTATCGTAACAGACTAAAGTATTCAGTGGAATGGAACTTTATTTTGGACTCGACATTGGCAGCAGGTGCGTTCGTTGTTCACTTCCCTAAAGCACCTTCTGTCACTTTCATGAATACAGGAAACATGTTTTCACTGCGGCCCTGGGGGGTTAAAGTGTCTTCAATCAACCCGAACGTCCTGCCTTCATCTTTGACTGATGACTTTTGTTTCATGTCGTTCTCTTTTTCCTCTCGTTACTTTCATTTGCTGTCGTCTCCAAAGTTCAGATAATAAAATGTCAGTGAAGAAAATGGACGACATTTTTCAGATGGTTTTGTTTCTTGAAGTTTTATAATAAGGTTCCTGTAAACGTATGTAACTGTTCTGAAATTATCATTATCTTCCTGTAGATAAAGACTTTTTAATGTCACCCCACATTGGTTTGGAGAGATTATTGTAACCACTGTGTGTGTGTGTGTGTGTGTGTGTGTGTGTGTGTGTGTGTGTGTGTGTGTGTGTGTGTCCACATAGACATATCATGCTATAACTCAATGAATACTGTAGATATCACCATGAAATTACATGGACATATACATATAGCTAATGCACGTCAGATACAATGATCCATTTGAGTAAAGGTCAAAGGTCGAGATCACAATTAACTAAAAGATCAAAATCACATTATTGGTTCGAAATTTCCACATTTTTTGGAAAAGTTACATCGTTTTTGTGCTATGACGTCACAAAATTTGCGAAGTTTATGGGAAAAATTACCACTATATAAACTGTTTCAGCTTGGACAAATTTGGCTGAAATAAGTTGTCAGTCTTGCAGTTCTACACCAAACACAACATTTCAAATAAGTCACTCTTTTATTTATATAAAAGTGTGCATTTCTGGCAGAATATCGCATCCCGCTCATGGAACGACACCAGGTCGGCAGCGGTCACACAGGGAGGCAAAGGACTATCACACTGCTTGTAGTTTTAATTGTTTTTTGGTTTTCCACAGATAATACTGATTTATTTGATATATTATTTATTTCATTTGGTAAGAGCCACTAAATTGAATAAATAATATATCAAATCAATGAGTATTACCTGGAATGTAGAGTAAAAAATGCAATTTTCTGAAAAAAAAACAAAAAATTGAGTTATCTGTTTTTGCAAATGAACTCTTCATATGTGTATATATATATATATATATATATATATATATATATATATATATATATATATATATATATATATATATATATATATATATATATATATATATTATAAAGCCTCAGCAGACCAGTACTTCTGTCTCATGAACATATGTAACATTCATCACATTTAACCTGTGACCAGGTCAGTATTCTGCAGCTTCTGTGTCTCTTCTGTCACCGACACAACACACTGATCATCACTGTGATTGAACTTCTTGAAATCAAATTACATCCAATTTTTAAAAATGTTAAGTGTTCATTAAGAGATAAATTTGTAATAATGTGATAATCCCCAAATGACTTGACTTTTGTTTAGTATCAAATGTTATTGTACGATTAAAATAATGAAATGTCCTGTAAACCACTGATAAAGAATCTCATATTTATTCCTGCATCCAGTTGTTATAGACATTCATTAATGTATTGGTTTGAGTGTCATTTAAGACAAAGAGAGGAAATAATTTGTGTTTGTTGCTCTGTTTTATTTTTTTTTAGGAAAGTATGGCCGTCACACCAGCCTGCCGTTCCTCAGACCTCCTCTGACCACAGCTTTACTCACACTGGGAAAAGCTCATCAGGTAACAACAACACACCGTACATTTGGACAGTTTTCAGACCTTCTTACACTGGGGAAAAAAAATCTAAATTAAACAAAGTGTATTTTTCTCATTTATATATATAGATATAAAAATAAAATAAGTGAATGAATAGAAAAATAAAATAAAATATAAGAGCAAAATGCAGACAACTTAGAAAAAGGAAAGAAAAAAAAGGGAAGAAGAAAAAAGGGAAAAGAAGAAGAAGGAAGGAAAAAAGAAAAACAATAAACAACAAAAAACTTTATTTGTTACCTACTTTCCTATCTGCTCATTTGTCTTAGTTGTTTTTTTTGTTTTGTTTTCGTTTTTTGTATATATGTCTATGTTTAGTACTTCAGTTATTGATTATTGGTATTGTTATTATTGTTATTATTTTATTTATCATCATTTTTGTACTATGCACTATATTGCTATAAGATGAATTTAGGTTGTTGGGGAAGTGAAGAAGGGGTAGAATTAAATAAGCTTATGCTTCATCCTACTCCTTTTCGGACATGTCATTGTTATTATTATTATTGCTGTATTGATTATTGTTGCACTTTGCACATGTTCGAAATAAATCATTCAAATCAAAAAATCATTTCTAGTCCAAATATCTCATCACACTTAAAGCAGAACTATGATGCAGATCCATGTTTTTCTACAAAAATGTTCTAATAATGTCAGATGTCGACTGTAAACATCAGCTGTAGTGTTTCTATTATAATCCTGCAGCGTGTTTTCCTGACACTATAAACAACTCAATGTCACATGTGAACAAAACCTGACGTCAGGTTGAGCCCCGGACTCTAACAAAGACAGAAACAAAATAAAAGCACAAGAGAGACGGACAAAAAAAAAAAAACACATGACAAGACAAAGTCCAGGTTTGTCTCAGTGTGTTGAGCCACATTTTTAATAAACGTCCAAAATGTAAGAACTTTATCATTTAATTTGTAATAAACTGCCTCAACACATTTTTCTATTTCCAAAATATATTTGTAATTTCAAATTGTCCAAATGTCTAATATGTCTAATTCATGTTTCCCAAACAGCTCCTTGAGTATTAATGTCACACCTGCTGCAAAATGGAATAAGTTATTACATAATGTGTCCACATTTATTACAGAATGAAATGAAAAAGTTATTACATTTTGGACGTTTATTACAAAATGCGTGTCAACATGGTGTTTACAAATGTCAGGTTCAGATCCAGGTTCTGTTTTTTTTTTTTTTTTGTGATGTGCCTTAAATCCACGGTTCTCAAACTGGGGTCCGCGGACCCCTATGGGGACGTGGCGCATGTCCAGGGGGTACGTGAAATTACTCACGTTTTTTTTTTTTGCTGTTTTATTTTGAAATGTGGAAGTTTTATTTTGTAGCGAGCGGGCGGAAGTAACAGCGCTGTTTGACGCCAGCTTGACTAAATTGAGACGGAGCGAGTCACAGGCTATTTTTAGCCACCCTGCAGCGAACATGGATCGATTTTTGTGTCCGCCAAGTTCCTCAAGAAGTGGTAAAAGAAATGACAATGAAAATGACAATGACAAAAACAAACGCCCTAACCCTAAAAAGAGAAAGTACATTGATAGTTATATTGAGTTTGACAAGATCATCCCTCTCATTAAGTCTCTGTCTGTCTGTCTGTCTGTCTGTCTGTCTGTCTGTCTGTCTGTCTGTCACACACACACACACACACATGGTTTTGTGTGTCTTTTGTTCCGTTTATTATTTTAAAATTATTTAAAATTGTTGTTTCTGAAGTGTTCATTTATATTATAATACCTGAAAATGTGGCTGGTTTGCACAAAAGCACTATTAAAAAAGGTTATCATTGTTTCATAATAATCATTGTTGAAGTGGTTTTTTATCATTTTCAGTATCGCGAGGATGAGGGGGGACATGGAAAAATTTCACCCCTCCAAGGGGGACCTGGGCCAAAAAAGTTTGAGAACCCCTGCTTTAAATCATCATTTGTTGAAGTGTAAATTATCAGGCTGGTTTAATATTATGAAGATTCTGGGAAAGGAATTGTATTTTTCCGTTCCTATCTTTTCCTTCTGTCCTGCTCCAGTCTCTGGGTTCTCGTCGCAGAGGGAGAAAAAAAAAAAGCCATCCCCACGACATGATGCTGCCACTGCTGTGTTTGACTGTAGGGGTGGTATTAATGAGGTGATGCTCAGCGCCTGTTTTCCTCCACACACGCCTTTGGGAATTGTGTCCAAATACTTCAGTCTTTATTTCATCAGACCAGAGGTTTTTGTTTGACATTGTCTCAGAGTCGTTCAGGTGCCTTTTAACAAATTCCCTGTGGGTTGACGTGCCATTTAGCAATCACCGCCTTCTGTCTGGCTGCTCAACCATAAACAGACGATCGGTGTGGTTTCTATGGTTGTTTTTTCTGGAAGAATCTCCCATCTTTTTTTTTTTTTTTTTAGAATAATATTTCACATTTTTAGCGAATTTCTCTTTTTCTTTCTTTCCATTTGTCAGAGCAGCTCCAAACAGAAAAAAATAAAAACTGTTATTCACAGAATACCTAAGCTCACCCCTATTTTGATCCAATCTCAAGGTTCTATGTCAACTCGTTCTTGAATTACAGCCAGTAATGTGATTTTGACCTTTGACCTTTTGCAATTTTGATAATGTTATTATATGTATATATGCGTTAGTGTGTGTAATATTATGATAATATATCCAGTATTGATTAAACTATAGTGTGTTATGTCTATGTTTGACACACAAACAGTGTTACAGAAGATAATTTTGTGACATGTCACCTTTGACCTCCAGAGATCTGAAAAAAAATTTTGGTTGTAGGTGATAACACCAATTATAAGAAATATAGAAATGTTCATTCTATATCGTTTGGTACCAATCTGAAAGTTCTGTGACCGATAACCGATAATGGTTAATAAATAACCTTTTACTTACTTGTGACCTTTGACCTTTACTCAAATGGATCATTGCATCTGATGTGCATTAGCTATATATATATATACATATATATATATATATATATATATATATATATATATATATATATATATATATATATATATATATATATATATATGCCCATGTAATTTTTCATTGAGTTATAGCATGATATGTCTCTGCAGACACACACACATGAGGTGATTACATTAAATAAGTGAAACATGATAGAGATGAGAATGAACACAGTGAAGGAAATATACGTGGATAGAAAGTTACGTTTTTTTTTTTAAATTAAAGCGGTCATGGAAACATGTTTGTGTTTCAAATAATATTTGAATAGTTTCTTGTGAATTTCAAATAGTGTTTTGGATCGAGCCACTTAAACCAAATACCTCTGTAATTGTTGTAGATATTTCTTTATACTGTTCTGTTACTATTCACCCACAACTGCTAATGCCTGTACTGCTGCAACAACTACACC
>CM035786.1:5629697-5719697 GCA_020466265.1 Siphamia tubifer | reverse complement strand
TATCCTCGTCTTTAATTACATGATGTAATTACTAAACAAAAAGGTCCTTAGTATTATAAGTGTATAATTATAAGTGTTTGATAATAGAAAAAATAGATAAAGGTTGTTTCCCAGTTTTATCTAATTTTGACCTGAAGCAAAATGAGTTTGTCAAAATGTTCACAAGTGCCTCTGAGCATGTTCACAAAGAAAAAGTCAGTTAATTCAGTCATCGTCAGCCAGATGTGTAATTGACTTGGACGTTGAATGTAAGTCATACTTTGGAAGTATATTTATTTTATCGTGCCTTTGACCAGTAAACATGTAATCAACCACATGCGTACGATAGATTGGATATCGATGTTAGTAAGTTTTAAATAAGTTTTCTATGACATGAACGTTATGCACATGAGTTTCTTATGTGTTATTGTTCATATTAGTTCAACAGACACAGACAATAGCCTAGCTTTTGAGTAACTAAATCTAAATACGAAATTAGAAAAATTAAATATTTAATTAGCATTATATGATATCAATAGTAACGTTTCCAAATGCAAAGTAACATATGTTGATGGAATAATGTGGAGATGTAGAGATTATTGTCAATTTTGGCTGATGGTAGCTCATTTTGACAGAACATCGGAAATTAATCTTAACAAACAAAAGAAACATGGCGTCCAAGATCATTATGGTACGATATGACACCAATTTTCTCCATCGTCATGTGTTCAGGTCTTAGGGTGACCCTCTTAGTTTCCCCAAATAGGACGTAGGTTTCCATCTTTGTCACTGTGGGTCAAAGGTCATTTCCGGTTTACTCAATTTGCTTCAGGTCAAAATTGGATAAAATGGAAAACAGATGTTATCTGTTTTTTCCATTATACATTTAAACACAAAAATGAAAAACTGAAAAAATTGCAGCATTTTCCATTTTTTTCATTTTGGTTTTGGAAATGAATAATGAAGAAATTACTTGATGTTTACAAGGATTGAAATAGCTGTAATTTTGAATTATTTTTAAAAAAGCACCATGTGACCGTACAGACTGTTTTTGTTCATACATGGTTAAAACACTGGGTGTAAATGTTGGGAAGATGGTGATAATATTTACAGTAATGTTTCATACAAAGTGTCTGCAGTGACTGGAATGTTATTACTGTACAAACATGTTGCAGCACATTTACAATTCAGATGCACAACTGAAAAAAACATGTGGTTTTAAATGGAAATGATAATATCACTGTGTGTGTGTGTGTGTGTGTGTGTGTGTGTGTGTGTGTGTGTGTGTGTGTGTGTGTGTGTGTGTGTGTGTGTGTGTGTGTGTGTTGTTTAGCTTAAGGCTCGTTAGAACTCATTGTTTTCTTGTGCTGTGGAGGCCATTTGTCAGAACAATATTGGATTTATAATAAGTGTGTCCATGTGTGTGTATTCACCTTTAGTGTTTATTTACTGTTTTAAATAGTTTGTTCAGCCTTTAGTGTGTGTTGTGTTTTATTTCTCTGCAGTCAATAAACTACTGTACTCTCCTTAGTGTTTTAATGTTTAATTTAAATGTCCTTTTCTCTTCTATATTTGTATATATTGTTTGTGTGTTTATTCCAGTCATTGTAGGAAAGCATGTGGTTGTAAATAAACATAAGTGATGATGTATGAGCAGAAAACCCATCCTCACATATTCTAACTCTTTCCAGACGGTCAGTGTTTACAGACAGAGCTGATGGTCGTCAGTAAAAACCTGTGTGCGCTTTCATTTCCTCTGTCCTGATATTTTATACTTTTAACGGCTCCATTCTGCTCTGATTATTCATTTATTATCTCCTTTCCTTGTTTCCTGACTTTTCTTTTTCTCACCTCCTCTCACCTCCTCTCCCCTCCCCTCTCCTCTCCTCTCCTCTCTCCTCTCCTCTCACCTCCTCTCCTCTCACTTCCTCTCCCCTCTCCTCTCCTCTCACCCCCTCTCCTCTCCCCTCCCCTCTCCTCTCCCCTCCCCTCTCCTCTCCTCTCCTCTCGTCTCACCTCCTCTCCTCAGAGTTAGCTCAGGACTCTCTTCCAGTGTCTACTAACGCCACAGTGGTGGTCTCCTCATCGGGGGTGATGCCTTACCTCCAGTGTCGAGCTGCAGGAGGAGAACCAATCCTCACCCATTCTTTGTCTGCAAACCCCATCGCCGCGTCCTCCTCTTCCACCTCCTCTTCTTCCACCTCCATCTCCTGTGACAGGCAGCCAGCACCTCCTGGGACCTTGGTGAGCTTACAGCCGCAGGGACAGGGCTATTCCTTGGGTATAAGTAACTCAGGCCTGGGTCCACCTCCACCTAAACCTCCTGGAGGGATGTTCACATCAACAGGCCAACATGGCGGCTCAGATGGATGCCCGCTGGCCAACATGGTGAGCACCGCAGGGATATATACTCACCACCTCCTTATTTTACTCCTACAGTCGTCTGTCTGCACTGAAACCCAGAAAATACACCCCTCTATTACTAAAACATTCATTCATTTAATCTACAGGTGTTAAACATAAGGCCCGGGGGCCAAGTCCAGCCCGACTAAAAGTCCAATCTGGTCCAATCTACAAAAATGATCTGTTGTCAAAGTATGTTTTATTGTTTGTCATTGCATTCTGTTCTGTTTTCCAAGGAATCCTGTAACTGCAGCTCTTCTGTCTGTCTATCTGTCTGTCTGTCTGTCTGTCTGTCTGTCTGTCTGTCTGTCTCCACAAACACAAATGAATGTCATTCTGTAGTAAGCATTCAAATTAGGGCTGTTAAATGATTGATCACAGAGTCGCTGTGGATTCATTTGATTAATCGTGATTAAATATTCATTTTTAATCTATATTAATTGCGTTTCATTTTTCATGAGCAAACAGACTCAAGACAAAATTGAATACCGTATATCTGCACTTAGAAAGTCCCAGTTTCTTTATTCCACTGACTTATTTTTCATCCTGAAACATCAGTTTAATTCTGAAAAAGTAACATTGTGAGAATGTAAAGAGTATAAAGTACAGATATTTATATAAATGTAAAGAGTATAAAGTACAGATATTTATATAAATGTAAAGAGTATAAAGTACAGATATTTATATAAATGTAAAGAGTATAGATATTTATGAACAAATGTAGGGAGTAAAAGTAAAATGTTGACAGGAAAATAAATATTCAACTGAAGTACAGATACGTAAAAAATATATAAAATAAAATAAGTACAGTAACGAAGTACTCATACTTATTTACTTTCCACCTCTGCTTAATTGTGCTATTATATTTCAAATTTCAAAACAAATGGTAGCGCCGTAGAAACATTGAAAACATTGGTTGCATCCAGTACAGTTTGTCTGGAGGAAATAGTACGATATACAGATGTTGTTCAGTCCTTGTGATATGCCACAGAACAATAATTCTGATTCTGAGTTTTCCACATATATCTGATGGAAAATCAACTACTGTTCCACCCATCTGTCTCTTGTTGACAGTTTTTTTTTTTTGTCCTTTCAGGTCTTATTCAGAATACACAGACATATCAGTCAAATAAAGCAACAGCCTTAGCTCCCAGAGGAATGTTACTACCCATAATGCACCTTGGTTTCTCTCTCAGCCTTATTTACTGATAAAGCCTGAGCCCTTTTGCTTCCCCGGCTGTTTCTCGCTGCTCATTTCACCACTACTTCTCCTTCACCTGTATGCTTTTGGCTGAAAACCATTTTAACCCTTACTCCTTCAAATGGAGCTATAAGGGGTAGGGCTTGAAAATCAACCCCTATTAATTGGGACACCCCTTCAACACTCACCTACGTCATCAGTTCACTCCACCACTTGGGTAGGGGGTGATCTGCACTCACTGAATGTTTGCTGTGGCTCTCTTCACCTCAGTCTTCTTTAAACAGATCATATCGACACAAATATCATCATCTATAATAAGTCGTTGTTCAGATATAATCACAGCGTTAAGGTTCTTTTGGGAACTGATTCAACTCCCGGTGGTGTCTTCACCAAAGTCTGTTTAATGGAGGGGAAGTGTAATTAACGTCAAACAGAACAATCCCTCCAGGTTTCCACAGCTTCCTCATCATCCAAATCTTTCTAACCTACTGTAGCTGGTGTCACAGTATTTTTTTTTCTGTGGTCCCATATGAACTACAGTCAAATTCTAAAGGGATGATTAAAAAATGATGCAAGGAAGCAGATCTGAGGTGGAAAGGAATGTTGTGAGGAAGTAAATTCAGATTAAAATGCAATAAGTAAAGATTGAAAGAGGAAAATAAAAATACCACAAATACACAGGCGGCAAGAGTAGTCTGTACTTAAGTTACATGTGTGAAAATGTACTTTAATAGAAGTAGAAGTACTGATTCAACTCCTTTATTTAAGTAAAAGTAAAAAAAATAATATATATATATATATATATATATATATATATATATATATATATATATATATATATATATATATATATATATATATATATATATATATATACAGTACAAGTTCTGAATTGTAATAAACTTTTTAAAGAAAGTAAAACTGCATTTTCTTTTTGCCATGAATGAAACAATACTTGTAAAAGTATCGAAAAATTAAAACCTTAAAGGTGAGTTGCTGTAGTTATTGTAGTTACTGTAGTTACTGTGTACTCCGTTTTGTGGGTATGAGGTAGGAAATTTTGGGAAAATTGAGAGAACAAAATAACTCATAATTGAGGTAAAAAAAAAAAAGTCATCATCATGAGATAAAATATGAGAAAGAGTCAAAATTGTGTGATAAAATAGCACAATTGAGATAAAAAAAGTCCAAATTATGAGATAAAATGTCATAAATGTGAAATAATAAATGCGTAATTATAAGATCAAGAGCCAAAATGATTAGATAATGTCAGAATTCTGAGATAAAAAGTCATAATTATGTAAATAAAGTCACACTTTCTCTTCTGCACTGATTTTCTCTTTGAAGTGACTTATTTTTCAGACTGTCACATCAGTTTAATTTGAAAAAGTAATGAGTCTTTCTGGGAGACAAAAGTACATATATTTATATAAATGTAAAGAGTATAAAGTACATATATTTATATAAATGTAAAGAGTATAAAGTACAGATATTTATATAAATGTAAAGAGTATAAAGTACATATATTTATATAAATGTAAAGAGTATAAAGTACATATATTTATGAACAAATATAGGGAGTAAAAGTAAAACATTTCCAGAAAAATAAATATTCAAATAATATTCATGTAAAGTACAGATACCTACAAATTTTCCTTAAGTACAGTAACAAAGTACTTCTCCATAAATCAGTTTACAGGGTCATGATAGTTAATTTTAAACACCGTTAACCAAGTTACTCATAAACCTACACAATGTAGACCTGAGGTTTAAACCACCTCTGCTCCTGTTCTGAGACGATTGTTTCATCCAAGGATAAAGTGGAGTATATAGTAGTGTGTTATTAACAGTGTGTGAATTTACAACCTTTATATCTGTCTCTGTCTCGACAGGTGAACAGTGGGCAGAGTTCTTTACTTGGAGATCCACCAAAAGAAGTACGACTGCCCTCCAACCCTTACCTGAACCTGGCCAGTGTGATGCCAGGGGTCGTCCTGCAAGGTACACATGGACCTACTATATGTGTGTGTGTGTGTGTGTGTGTGTGTGTGTGTGTGTGTGTGTGTGTGTGTGTGTGTTAGGGCTGTCAAATAATAAAAAATTTTAATGAGATTAATCAGGGTTGCTTTTGATTAATTTAGATTAATCTAAATCATAATTAAATAATCATTTGTAATTATATTAATTGCATTTTATTTTGCATGAGCAGAAAAAAGAAGAGAATATAGATGCACTGAATGTATTAGCCTAATGCTAACAGAAGCTAATGTGGCTTTAAAGTGCTTTAATGAAAAAGGCTGATGTAAAAAAATGTAATTACATTTTAAAAAATCCACATCAGCCGTAAAATATTTGACAAAACAAAGTTAGCAACACTGCAAAAAAATAAACTTTGCGCCTCCTCTTGTGTGTTCTCCACCTTTGCACCTCCTCTTGCGTCTCCTCCACCTTTGCACCTCCTCTTGTGTGTCCTCCACCTTTGTGCCTCCTCTTGTGTGTTCTCCACCTTTGCGCCTCCTCTTGTGTGTCCTCCACCTTTGCGCCTCCTCTTGTGTGTCCTCCACCTTTGCGCCTCCTCTTGTGTGTTCTCCACCTTTGTGCCTCCTCTTGTGTGTCCTCCACCTTTGCGCCTCCTCTTGTGTGTCCTCCACCTTTGCGCCTCCTCTTGTGTGTCCTCCACCTTTGCGCCTCCTCTTGTGTGTTCTCCACCTTTGCGTCTCCTCTTGTGTCTCCTCCACCTTTGCACCTCCTCTTGTGTGTCCTCCACCTTTGCTCAGGTTCAGTGGGAGGTAAAGCCCAGGGAGGACAGTCGTCCTCAGGTGTATACGGCAGCTCTGTGGCTCCAGTCGCCTCCCAGGGTGCAGGATCTTTCTCCCACAGCACAACGACAACCTCCGCCCCGTACAGCAGCGACGCCTCCACAGACTACAGCCAGTACAACCAGGCCTACACACAGGTACAGTGGTGCCTCCTTTATCTGCTGACGTTGAGTTTTAAAAATAGCCTTCAAAGGTGAAATTTCAGTGATGCGCGGGCTGACCTAAAGTGAGCGGGTGCCCGCGGTCACCCGCAGTTGTGGGTCATTGAATAAATATTTTTAATGATATTCAGGTTGCGGTCGGTTGCCTCATTTGTCGTTTGCACTAAACATTAAAATAACCTGGTAAATCATTGTAATTTAAATATTAGGTACACATGTCTATTATTTATACATACACTTTATTAACTGTATTTCCGTGAAGGTGTCGTCCATCGTGGTCAGTTTCCTACGGTATAGAGGGAGCAAGAGAGAAAATAAAGTTGTTAGAGTGAAAACTCCGGAAACATCCAAACAAAAACAGTAAAGTTTGAGACACATTGGCTGAGATTTTTAAAGATGCTGAGCAGCTCCCAGTGTTTTTGTTTCCATGGAAACCAGGTTCAAATGTGTCTCTGGGTGTTACAGGTTGTCGACCCCTGGTTTAGATGCTGCGTTAGCGTTGATAACTTTAGAATGATGAAGCAGAACAAACATATTTATAAACATATTAACTTACAAACAATGACATGGAATTTAAACACAGAAATAAATGCAGGTATGTGAGTAAGGCCAAAGGTCATGTGATGTTCAGGTATGTGAGTAAGGCCAAAGGTCATGTGATGTTCAGGTATGTGAGTAAGGTCAAAGGTCATGTGATGTTCAGGTATGTGAGTAAGGTCAAAGGTCATGTGACGGTCAGGTATGTGAGTAAGGTCAAAGGTCATGTGATGTTCATAAAGACCATTGACTACTCAATGCGGGTCAAGAAGCGGCTCCTTCCAGGTTACTCCAATGGCATCAAGGATGGGTTAAATGCAGAGGACAAATTTCGTTGTACAGTGTAATGATAAATAAAAATACTTTATAGTGAAGGAGCGTTGTAGACTAAACACAAACACACACACGTGCAAAAGCACAGATTCTAATGGGAGTGAATGTAGACGGGTGTAGTTTCGTCTGGTCACAACTGTGTTAAATATTTCTGTGCCTGCGATGGTGGTTGAGTAGATGATGGATAGATGGATCCATAATGAGCCAATGGATTAGTGTAGCAGTGACAGAGTGAGCTGTAACTGGAGGAGGCAGGGAAGTGGAAGAGATGAGAATGGGTTTGGATATTTGTTCAGACAGTACGAGTGGATTTGGCAGAGAGCGCTGGGTCTCCATCTGTCCATGCTCCCTTCTTCTCTCTTAACACTCCGCTCATAATGACTCCTTATTGGCTGTTTGTCTGCACTCTAAGGCCCCGCCCACACAGCTACGCAACCAGGTTTTCATTTTTGCACCAGATAGAACAGATATGTCGTCCACACTGGGATCAGATCAGTAACGTATCATGAGAAAGGAGGAGGGAAGGAGAGAGAGAGAGACAGGGAGAGAGAAAGAAGGAGGGAGGGAGAGAGAGAAGGAGAGAAGGAAGGAGAGAGAGAGAGGATGGGAGGGAGGGAGAGAGAGAGGGGGAAGAGGAGAGGGAGAAGGAGGGAAGGAGAGAGAGAGAGAGAGACAGGGAGAGAGAAAGAAGGAGGGAAGGAGAGAAGGAAGGAGAGAGAGAGAGAGAAGGAGAGAGGGAGAGAGAGAGGGGGAAGAGGAGAGGGAGAAGGAGGGAGGGAGAGGGAGAAAGAGTATAACATGCGACTTATCGACTCCTCCAAATTCAAGTGGACTCGTGCTACAGGAGTCGACATGTTGAGGTTTTCGTTAATGTCCAATAACAACGTGCATCAGACTCGCTGTAAAACGCTGCTGTGTGGACGACGCCTTACTTTCACTGACACTCTGTCCCTCCTTTTCTTCCTCCAGCAGCGAGTGACATGTCTGATATTTGCAGTGGGTTACAAACCCAATTTTAAATGTTAATTACAATCTACACCCCCCCCCCAAACAAACGAGTCATGATTAGATAACCAATAAACCATTCAGTTTAATTTGTCTGGAAACAGGAGACAAAGGAGAAGAATGGAGGAGAGCCAGAGGCAACAACGACAGTTAATGAACGATGATGAGAGAGAAAGAAAGTAACGAAGATGAGCCACGACAAACATTTATCTATGTGGGTTCACATGGGAGCTTTTATCCCTATTGAATTACAAATAAAAGTTAATTCCACTTTAAGATGAACCATGTAAACACCTAATTCCTATTGAAAACTTGAATTCCAAATTAAACTTAATTCGGAATAAAGTCACTTGTTTATTCCGATGTAAATTCCGAATAAGATAATTCCTGTCCCATGTAAACAGTTAATTCCACTTTAACATTATTCCTGTCGTTCTGCTCCTGATTACACAAGTCGTTACGCCGGCACGTACATATTCCACACTGTCGACGTTAGTGTAGGAACATTTTCCCAGAGTTGGAGTCACAGCGAAGGACAGTATTTGACTGGAGGATTAGAAGAATTAAATATAGCAGGTAGTGTCTGGCAGAGTCCTGCACGGGTTCGGGTACCCATGGGTGACCCGTGGGTGAACCGCAGATTTTCACGAAACGGGTGAAAAATGTTGTGCTGTGTCGGATACGGGTTCGGTTCGGGTCGGACGTGGGTGATCGCGGGTCTAATTTGCGGTTCATAGGCTAAAAACTGTTCTTTAGTTTGGACTTGTATAGCTGCCTCCTGTCGGCTTCCTTCTTGATGCGTTTTTCAAGCGTGTGTGTGTGTGTGTGTGTGTGTGTGTGTGTGTGTGTGTGTGTGTGTGAGCTCACGGATAAAACAATTTTTTGAGTTTATTATTTGTCTGCTACTGTTTAACAACATTTTTATTTGGCTTTGCCTTGGCTATGTCACTGTTCAGTATATTCGTGGCAATAAATGTTTGTATTTAAGCTGACATTTTCTTCCGGGTTCGGGTCGGATATCGGGTTCATTTATAGCGGGTCAGTTCGGGTGCGGATCTTTTTTATTTTATTTTTTCGTCGGAAAACGGGTCGGATACGGGTTTGAACATGACGGGTACGGGCGGTTGCGGTTTGTCAAAATCAGAAACGTGCAGGACTCTGGTGTCTGGTCTAACATGTTAAAGTTAAAGCAAAACAGGAAGTGGTAGACAGCAGGACGTCACATGGGTGTTCTGTCCAATCAGAACCGTCTGTCTCTCCAGCTCTTAAAGACAAATGAACTAGAACAGAACAAACCAATTTGTCTGAATTAACGTGTCCATGGAAACACAGAGGAAATAGTTTTAATTCTGGATTAGTGTATTCTGAATAAGTAATTCAGAATTACAAATGTAAAGGTTCGTTCTGTCCGTTCAAAGGTGTTTATGTTTGGGTTTTTGTGTGCGACAGGAGGCCATGCAGCAGTGGTACCAGCAGTACCAGGCAGCACAAGCCCACAGCTACAGCACTGCAGCGCCACAGGACAACAACAACACTGAGTACGGAAAGGACCACACACAGGTAACACACAGGTTTGACATTCTTTAGTGACAGTGTTTTTATTTATTTATTTATTTACATGTAAAGGGTTTAAACCAGGTATGGGTAAACTATTCCACAAAGGAGCCGCGGCCGCTAACCCAACCAACTACCAGTTTGATTAATCAACTCTGAGATCAGTTGATTAACCCTTTAACCCCTGACACCTTCTGAACAGATGGTTTAGTTTAAAAATGCAGAAAAATTCTAGGGTTTTTTTTGTCTTATTTTACTGAGAATTTTGTCGATGGAACTGATGTACAGGTGTCGAAAAGCAACTGGTTTAGAAAAAGAAAAAGAAAACGCCCAAATTAAAACTATTGGAACCAAATTACAACAGTGATCATTTATTACCTGCACCAAGGAGGTTATGTTTTTACCTGTCTGTCTGTCTGTCTGTCTGTCTGTCTGTTAGCAAAATAACTCAAATAAAAACTTATGGATGGATTTTAATGACATTTTCAGGGTAGGTTGGTAATGGGGAGATCTGGAAATGATTAGATTTTGGTGGTGACCTGGGGGGTGGGGGGTCCATAACCTTTTGAGTTATCTTGCTAACTTACAGACAGACAGACAGACTCTGGTAAAAACATAACCTCCTTGGTGGAGGTAATAAATGATCACTGTTGTAATTTGGTTCCAGTAGTTTTAGAGATTCTGAGCTCTCAGTGCTTTTCTAGTTTGTTCTGGATCAAAAACTTATGGACGGATTTTGATGTAATTGTCAGGACGTGTTGTTAGTGTCACAAGGAAGAAATGATAAAATTTGTATTCTCCATTTACTGCAATGTAACATTTCAAAGTGATCCAGAATCCAGGATCTCTTCCGGATCACCACCAAAATGTTATTATTTCTTCCTTGTGACACTAACAACACATCCTGACAATTACATCAAAATCTGTCCATTACCTTTTGAGTTATCTTGCTAACAGACAGACAGACAGACAGACAGACAGACAGACTCTGGTAAAAACATTCACCCCCCCCTCTATTCATTTGGAGGGAGGGGGGGTTGCGCTCTCAGACTGCTTTTCTAGTTTGTTATTTTGTGAATATTTATTCGCTTCTATTAATGTTGTGGCTTATTTTTGTTTATTTTTTTCTGTTTATTCATGGCTTTTTTGTTCATTTTGTTGCTTATTTTATTGTTTTTCTCTTTTACTGTGGATCTGCTAAAGTCTCAGGAGTTAAAGGGTTAAAGTGAATCATATGGAAGAGGAAAATATCTAAAACATGCAGGACACTGGCCCCCCAGGACTGTAGTTTGACACCTGTGCCCCAGACCATCAGTGTAAATACTTTTAGTTCATTTGTCTACATGTGTTTGTTCTATAGACTACACATGCAGGTGTAATAAAGTGAAAAAACTCTGGCTAAATGCATCTTACAACTGTAGAAAAGAATGAGGGGGTGGGAAATCTATTAGTGTATGATGGGATAACTGACGCTGAAAATGTCCTGGAACAAAAATTCAGGGAAAGAAGGAGAAACTCTGCACTGTTTTAATATTATAACGTAAAGCTTCTACATTTTTTCCCGTTAAAACATGTTTGTTTAAAATGTTAACGGTATATAAGCAGTGTTTATGTTTCAGCCTCCACCTGTGTCCTCATACGGTGACTACAGTTCCTACATGCAGGCTGTGACGCAGTATTACTCACAACCTGCAACAGCGAACCAGGCCTACGCTAACAAGGTACACACACACACACACACACACACACACACACATATTTATACATGACACATACATACATACCAAACCCAGATCCTTTCCATACCTGTAACCTAAAGTCATGTTCACACCTGAAAGTGTGAGGTGACTTGACTGAACTGACGACAAGTCAAAATTGTGAGATAAAAAGTCAAAATTATCAGATAAAAAGTCTAAATTATTTGATAAAAAGTCAAAATGATCAGATAAAAAGTAAAAATTATCAGATAAAAAGTACAAAATTTTTGATAAAAAGTAAATATTATTTAATAAAAAGTCAAAATTATCAGATAAAAAGTCAAAATTGTGAGATAAAAAGTAACAAATTATTAGATAAAAAGTAAAAAATTATCAGATAAAAAGTTTTTAAAAATTTGATGAAAAGTAAATATTTAATAAAAAGTCAAAATTATTAGATAAAAAGTAAAACATTTTTTATAAAAAGTAAAAATTATTTAATAAAAAGTCAAAATTATCAGATAAAAAGTCTAAATTCCAAGTCACTAAGCACAACCAGAATAAATCCACATATAAAATGCTCTGGATCATAAGTTGCTTTGTGTCATTTTTAGAGAAACATCTTGTAAGTGTCTTTTAAAGTCTGGAAAATATGGTAATTCCTACATTTTTTAAATGAGAAGTTTGTGCTACCCATGCCTGTTCTCTGTCCACAGTCAATCACCTTCTAGAAATGAAAGTTTGTTTTTAGTTTGTTTTTACAGAAGGTTTTTGCTTCTAGAGCACGAAGTGAGATCCAATGACGAGCAGAGATTTGATCTGTACAGAGATTTACTGTCAGCTGTGGACCCACGTGTTCAGGCCACAACAAACATATGTTAACATGAAGGATTAACTCCAAGCTTACACACACACACACACACACACACACACACACACACACACACACACACACACACACACACGCTATAAAAACTTAACAGAGTGATATTTAACTTTTTTTCAAACAGGTGTCAAAGTCATTTTAGTTCTAAATGTCATCAGAACTGGGTCATATCAGTAAAGAAAATAAAATAATATATAAATAAAACTTTAAATACAGTATATGTTTGTATATATCAGTGATGTGCGGGTCAATGAGCCACAACCGAATTATTATTGTTATTATTTATTAATTTAGTTTTTTTTTTTTTCTGTGTTATTATCATGATGACTACAATTATTTTTCCCCTTTCTATCTTTCTCCCCTCTTCTCCTTTTTCTTTTTTTTTTTTTTTACCTTAATCATTCCATATCATTTAATCATTTTATCATCATAATATGTTTTCATTAGTGTTGTTTGTCATTATTAATCTGTTGTTGTTGTTGTTTATCGTTTGGTTTTTCTTTTTGTTCTTTTTGTTTTGTTATTCTCTGTTAACTATCATTATTATTATTAATAATAATAACAACAATAATAACAACAATAATAATAACAATAATAATAATAATAAAGAAATTCAAAATACTAATGAAAAATCAGTGTTGGACCCAAAAAAATCCATATTGGTCGATCAGAACTTAACAGAATAAAAATGACTTTTATTTTTCTCAGAAGGCGTGTGTTTTGCTGCAGATGAAAACACTACCCCCCCCCCCCCCACACACACACACACACACACCAATCATTAAAGCCATATGAAAATGCGATATCAGCAGGACCAGTAGATACTATCATAACTAATGATGGTTATTTGAGGCTGACGCTCTTTAAAAGTCAAACTACTTCCTGTTGCTGTGGGACAGTGTAAAGTATCTGAGCACAAATGCGGGTCAGCAGCCCCCAGAGCAGCCCGCTGGTATTTCTGTGGAAGCGCTGACCTGGTGGAAGCCACTGATACCCTGTTAGAGACAACACATCACTCTGCACCCAGCAGCTGATACCAGTCGTCTCCACCCCCTCCTGCCCGGCGGCCCCCGGCTTTTCTACGCCCCTGCTGGAGGAGCTGCGCTGGTGCATGTTGAGTTCAAAGATAGAAACGTTGCTTTTGGCTCGTTCCCACAACAGAGGCGACACATTCTAGTGTCCTGAGCTCAGTGCCGGTGGATAAAGTGATATCTTGGACAAAGGACGAGTCCTCTGTCTTCACCCAAACTAAATATATCTCAACATGACGTCAAAAATCATCTTTGAATTACTGTCAAAACCCAAACTTTACTCAGTAGATTTTTCTCAGTCAAAATATCTCATCACACTCCTAGTATGTTTACATGTGATTAGAGAAAATCTAATTATTGCATTAGTTCAATTAAAATTGAAGTTTTCAAATTCATGTAAACACCTTAATCTGTGTATCATGTGTTCATTCGTTTTTCAAAATAAAACCAAAAATATGACAAAGAAAAAACAAATCGTTTCTTCATTATTTGTTTCCAAAACTGATAATGATGCATTTTTTTTAAGTTTTCTTTTTTGTGAATAATGGAAGAAAACCGATAACGATCATTTTCCATTTTATCCAACTTTGACCTGAAGCAAATTAAATAAACCGGAAATGACCTTTGACCTGCAGTGACAAAGATGTAAACCTACGTCCTATTTGGGGAAACTAAGGGGGTCACCCTAAAACCTGAAGATATGACCATACAGAAAGTTGTTGTCCTATCAGACCATAATGATCATGTTAGTTTCAATTATTAACATTTATTTCCTGTTTAATCAATTTGCTTCAGGTCAAAATTGGATAAAACAGGAAACGACCGTTATCCTTTTTTTTTTTTTATTATTATTCATTTACCATTTAGTATTTTCTTAATTTAATGTTTTTTACACTAAAACAATGACAAAAAGTCATTATTATAGTCATTATTTACAGGTGATTATGTTTTCATTTCACTTAGAGATCAACTGACTGGAAAATGAAGAAAATGAGTTTGAGAGTTTCTCAGTAAAATAAAACTAATGTTCACACCCATGTGTCGATGTGTTCCAGGAGGTGGATGTGTGTAAACCTCTGGGTGTGTCCCTTCACACCGTCAGTAACGGGGCCCCTCCCCCCCCCCGCTGTCCTCCCGGCCGCCGCCGTGCTCCCCGCCTACAGCACTCTGCCATTAATGCCCGGGTTCCTGGGAGCGCCGCACCCAGCGGCGGCAGCGCCAGGCCCCGTCACGCACGCACACACCGCCGCCACCGACTGGAACACCTACTACTATGTGAGTCAATCTCATGTTTCTATGACAACCTGTTCTTGAATTAGGGACAATAATGTGACTTTGACCTCTTTGTTAAATACAACCTTGACCTTTGACCTTTACTCAAATGAGTTATTGCATCTGATGTGCATTAGCTATATGTATATATGTACCATCATTAAATTATATATTTGTCTCTGCACACACACACACACACTAACACACACACACACACACTAACACACACACACAGACACTAACACACACACACACACACTAACACACACACACAGACACTAACACACACACACACACACTAACACACACACACAGACACTAACACACACACACACACACACTGATTACAATAATCTCTGAAAAATGTTGTGCGAGATTAAGACTTCAGGCGAGTGGTTCCCAATTTTTTTAGTTAATTTTCAGTTAACAACTATGTATATATACATACACACACAAAAATATCTCATAAATTGAACCAAAATTAATGTGTGTGTTTGTGACCCAAAATTTTTAACATCACAAACTTTTGGCAAAATTTATTTATTTAAATGTTTTGGCTAAAATTAATTTGTTTTTGATAGGGTTGTCACGATACTAAAATTTCCAACTCGATACCGATACTAAGGATAATACTCGATACTAATTTCGATACTGGAGTTGTGAGGGATTCCTTTTAAAATGTCCTCCATGGACTGTTAAAAAAAGGTAGTGAGTGCGGGTGCAGAATAAATGCATGTCTATCTCTTGGTAAGTTAAGGTAGGCCTATCTTTTTACTCAAGCCCTTCTGCAGTGCTAACTGTAAGACTCTTTATGGTCGAGCATTATGTGCGCGGGCGGCAGCGTATTGCATCATGTGACCACCGCGGACCCCTTGCGGGACTAGCAGCGCGCACGTCAAAAATGATAGGCTGACATGCTCACGGTGGCCTCCGTGGTGGTAACGTGATACTATGCGCTACCGCCTGGCTGCCGCCCGCGCGCATAAACGTTCGACTATATGGAGGCCTTTAAAAGCAAAGTTGCATCGGATGGTCCAATCACAGACCTATAGAAATAGTGTATAGGTCTGTGGTCGCACTGGCGTCATCCCGTGTGCTGTCAGAGGCAGCTGGAGAAAAAAAGAGACTTTAACTTACACGCCGGCATTACGGCTGTGCCAGAGCTGACCGCGTTGATGCCTGTTTACAATTCTTAACGTTACCCGCTACAAAAAAGCGGCGACGCGCCATAAAAACAAAAATCGATTTTCAAGCAACTTAGTATCTAATTAGATACCAAGGGTCAATATCGATTTAGTATCTAAAATCGATTTTTTTGACAACCCTTGTTTTTGATCATGTAATTAACTTATTTCATATGTGACGCCATCTTGGATTCCAAGCAAAAAAAACAACAATAAATGTTGTGAATCATCAACAGGTAAATTGTATTTAATTTCTTACTATTTATTTTCCAGTGGATTCTTAAAAACGTTGGTGGTCTTTTATTATTTGAACTCCACAGAGAAGCCAGTGCTCATATGTTTTGATTTTATTAGGTCATATTTATTTTATATTGAGTCAGCCTTTTATTCTTTGAGCTCATTTGATCATATATTAGACAGAATATCTTTGTCTATTTCATCTGCTTTTGAGCTGCTCCTGCTTTTTGTCGATAATATAAATCCACTGTGTCTGTGTTTATTCAGCTTTGGTTCAGCGACGTGTACCCGTTCACCTGCTCTGAGTTTTTTTTTTTTTTTTTTAATACACATCCTTCATTTTTAACATTATCTTGACTTCAAACTTCTGTCAATTAAACACTATTCAATACATGTTTTACATTAGAAATACTTAAGCTTGTCAAAGGCAAGAAAACCTGTTACCTGTGTCATATTTAAGTGAAAAGAACAGAAACGTTCACCCACATCCACAGAAATTAAAGAAGAAAGATGAACGTGATGAAGGCCACGATCCAAGAAGCACTGGTTTAGCTTTGGTATAATTATTCTATATTTTAAATACAGTAGTGTTTGTTATTTATATTGTATGACGCATATTAAAGATGCGTAAAAATGACAGAATATTAGCTACGTTTACATGGTGTTTTTAATTCATAAATATTTATTCTGAATAAATAATTTGAAATTAAAGCTATTTCCTTCATGTTTACATGTTAATGCCGAATAAAGATTTCCATGGAAACGGGGTGTATTCCAGGCGAGTTAATTGGGTTTAAAGAGCTGGACATACAGAGGGTTCTGATTGGACGGAACAGATGCTTAACATCTGGATGTCTACTGGAAGAAAACAATCACATTCACTTCCTGTTTTGCTTTTGTTTCCATGGAAGAACAGATACTACATGCGATTTTTGTCATTTATTTTTGTAATAATTAAAAAAACAGCAGCAGCTCGACTGCAACAACAAACTAATACCAGCAGCACAGAATATGTGTGAGAGCAGGAGCATGTGCCGAAGGACAGGAATAATGTTAAAGAGGAATTAACTGTTTCCATGTCAAAGGAATTATCGAATTCAGGATTAAAAGCCAAACCAACCTAAACCAATGACTTTATCCAGAACTACCTTTCATTCAGAATAGTAATTTTCAACTGGAATTAGGTGTTTACATGGTTCACCTTAAAGAACCTAGCCTAGCCGCGCTACACGTAGCGGCAGGGGAAGGTCTAGTTAATGTAACTTTTGTGTAGATTTCCCTGAAACTGGCCGACCAATCACAGTGAAGTATAGAGTCAGAGGGCGGGCCTAACAAAGTGACGACAGAGCTGCGACAAATCGGAGAGAAACAACGAAACGACTGGGTGTGATTTCCTTTTAAACACCAGTGGTTCAGCTCCATAATCCACCAGTGTCTTTATTCTGCTGCAGCCACAGTTTCCACTCATAGATCAGACGATGTTTCACACATTAACGGTCAGAAAAACACCAGACATCGGCCTGTGGACTCAAACTACCAGATATTTATGTCCTGACATGTGCAGTGCAGATCAGCAGAGCACCTTCAGATTTATCTGTGAGTGTGTGTGTGTGTGAGTGAGTGTGAGGAGGGGGGGGGGGGGCAGAAAGTGTCCAGACGCCCAAGACAAGATTTGTGTTTGTTGAACAGAGCGTCTGTAACCTTCAGTGTGTGATCCCACAGTACACACACACAGACTCACACACACAGACACACACACAGACTCACACACACACACACACACACACAGACAGACTCACACACAAACACAGACTCACACACACACACACACACACACACACACACACACACACACAGACTTTGATTCATTGTCAGATTCCACCGCTCGCCTCCTTTTGATTTCGTCTGATTTCCTTTTATTTATCCACAGTTTGATCTTCTGATGATGTTCATACACAGGTGCATGATGGGAACCAAAGGACCCAGATTCTGGAGTAGATGTCAGATCAGATCTCCTTTGAGAAACTGTCTAAAAGTCTATATATATATATATATATATATATATATATATATATATATATATATATATATATATATATATATATATATATATATATATACTTGTTTGTTTAAGCACAGTTTTCTCAGTAGGACATGACACTAAACTGTTAAACATTTCAAATCTTTCCTCATATCATGACCTTTCTCCTAATTCCCATCACCTCCACCTGTCCCACACTGTGCAGCTGCAAGTCTGTGCTAATCAGCAGATATTTAAGGTGTGACGCTGCAGTCGTTCAGGACGGTCACCACTTTATTCACTTGTTTCATCATTTTGTTGTTTTTGTTTAAAAATCTGTTCTCCCTTCAACACCAAGCATTTGACCCCCTCCTCTTCACCCCTCATGACGCTTCCATTGACATTTTTTTTCTTTACTGCTTCATTCTATGTCATTAACAACTTTAGTTTTTTTCGAGTTGACTTATTCATCAAAATTCAACTGGTCGTGATGACATCATCACATTGTCAGCGGAGGAACAACACAAACACACGGCTAAAAACAACAACAAACACTCAGACACACGTCTGTCCAGCAATGAGCAACTTGTATCACACTTGTATTGCAACTAGTTGACTCCTCCAAATGTAAGTCAACTTTGTGCTACAGGGGTTGACATGTCAACGAGTCTGTTTCTGTTCATGCTCTACTTCATTCAGGCAAAAAAGCTTCATATTAAAGTTGTTGTTATTAAAGTTGTTGTTGTTATTAAAGTTGTTGTTGTTATTAAAGTTGTTGTTGTTTTTCCTCAGTGTGTAGAAGACAAACCTCTAACTCTTCTGTCTTGTCATTTCTTTGGCTTCAGAACCAGACACGGGGTCACAAGCGGGAGTACCCTCAGTTGGCGGTACAGGAAGTGACATCATCGGACGGCGCCTACATCGGGCAGCACTCCCAAGGCCTGGGGGGCCAGTACGCCGACTACTTTAAGAGGAAGAGGCTCTAGTACCAACCAAACCACCTTAAAGCCTAACGTTTAGAGAGGGAGCCGCTCACAGTCCAGCGCCTCCTGGACGCCACAGCTCCCTCTAGTGGCCTTTCTGTGGCGGCCATTTTGCATCCCTTCAAGTAGGTGTTGATTTTGTAGAATTTGGGTTGCAAATGGCTCAAAGTGAAAGCAAGCCATAGTGCTCTTTGATATTGGCACTTGTGTAAAACACTTAAACACACAAACATAGTGTTGCTTTTGTCCTGTTCAAGCCTTAAATCTTTATCCTAAACTGTCGTGTGTCCACTGTACAAAATAATCACCTTGTACATTTTTTTTTTCTAGTGTAATGTAAACTACTGAGTGTCGTATGTGTACGTAGAAGATGATTTCCTATTTGCTGGCGGGCTCAAACGGCCTCGAGGTAGTGTTTCCCCTTCCTCACGCTTTGATTTGTCGGTCCTCACTCACATCCGTTTGTTCCCACTTCACCCTTTTAAAAAAAAAAATTCCTTTCATCACCCGGTTAATCCATGTATCATTTGTTTTTCGAAATAAAACCAAAAACAAGGTAATCAGAGACAGTAGACCTCTGCCAAGGCTTGACTTTTTATTCACACGTGACATAATGGTGTTGACCTATCTGATGTCTAAAGGTTAGGGTCAGGGGTCAAAGGTTAGGGTTATAGGTGTTGACCTATCTGATGTCTAAAGGTTAGGGTCAGGGGTCAAAGGTTAGGGTTATAGGTGTTGACACATCTAATGTCTGAAGGTCAGACCATGTGAATAAAAAAAGGTGTGACCTTGACCTTTGACCTTCATTGCTCAAAATCTAATGGGTTCTTCCTTGGTCCATTATCTATCATTCCTGAAAGTTTCATCAAAATCCATTCTGAACCTTTTGTGTAATCCTGCAGACAGACAGACAGGCAGACAGACAGACAGACAGACAGACAGATTTCTTTGGCAGAGGTAAAAAGACAATTAAAAACTTCTTTAGTCATGTTTTCAAAACCAAAATGAAAAAAACTGATAATGATGCATTTTTTTCAGTTTTCCTTTTTGTGTTTAAATGAATAATGAAAAACAAACAAACACATAACGACCATTTTCCGTTTTATCCAATTTTGACCTGAAGTAAATTGAGTAAATGAATCTTAACAAAAGGTCATTATTGTGTCATGTGACACCAGTGCTGTGTTCCAACACCTGTACTTAACCTACCTGCACCGTCTGTGGGTACAGAGGACGTCCCATTGCTAATCGCTGCAAAGTCTACTGCAAGTTAGTTAGTTATTAGGTAGTTGGTTAGTTAGTTAGTTAGTTAGTTCCCTGATGGCGACGCCAAACGCCATGATTTTTTTGAGTGTGGAGTATGTACAGTTTTCGTACTCAACGGTCGCCATACTGTCGACATATTACCTACGTAGCAGAAGTGACTGCATAAATGAAAAACATGGTGGACAGATTGATTATAGAGTAACTTATGTTAGAATAAATGGTCATATTGTAACTGATGACTTTATAATCAGTCAGTAGTTTGTCACTGGTTAATGTAGAAGGTAAACTTTACTTTACAATAACGTGACACATAAATGGTTTTTTCACACCAGTGTATTTTCAGCCAATAGAAGGACACGCTGATGGTGTCGGTGACAACACATATTATATATATATATATATATATATATATATATATATATATGAAGAACCATAAAATACAATCTATTTTGGTCAGAAAAAATATTTATTTTTCGCAGTTTCTGGTCGGTGCAGCAGGTAGAATCAGATCCTGTATTGGAAACGGAACAACACTTACCCATTAAAAAATGTACACTTAGTAAGTATATTAAATATACTGTGTGTAAATGTACTGATGACAGTATGAATATTGGAACACAGGACAGTTTTCTCCGTGGTCATGTTTTAGGTCTTAGGGTGACCCTCTAAGTTTCCTAAAATAGGACGTACGTTTCCATCTTTGTCACTGCAGGTCAAAGGTCATTACTGTTTTACTCAACTGGCATCAGGTCAAAATTGGATAAAACGAAAAATATTTATTTTCCATTCATTTAAACACAAAAAGGAAAACTGAAAAAACCGCATCGTTATCTGTTTTTTTCATTTTGGTTTTGGAAACAAATAAGGAAGAAACAACTTGTTTTGTTTCTTATTTTTGGTTTTATTTTGAAAAACAAATGATATACATATTCCAGTTCCCCTTTTATATCAGTGGTGTTTGGAATGCTAGCGCGTCCACCGGCGTATGTGTGCGTTTGTCATTTGGTTTGTATCTGTAGGAAGTGTCAGCCATTTCAATCCCAACCTTGGGAGCAAATCAGGAAAAAACAAAAAAACAAAAAAACAAAAAGGGTCTAAAACAATCCAAGCCCTTAATTGTGGCAATTCACAATAACTTCCCTCAGTTGAGTTTGTTTTTAACAGCCGACGTATGGAGCTTTGTTCTAAAGAGGACAGACAAAATAAAGGCTGGTGTGTGTGTGTGTGTGTGTGTGTGTGTGTGTGTGTATGCCGTGTAAAACAGAATATATAAAGCCATGCGTAACAGACAATATCATATATAATGGATATTCTAGTGGCTCTTTAGTGAGCGTTTTGTTCGACATGAATGAAAGGAAAACGTTCACATGTACTACACAGGTACTACACAGGTACTACACAGGTACTACACAGGTACAACACAGGTACTACACAGAGATAATTAGAACATGATCCAAAACTGTCAACTTTAAAGTTTAATTGTACATCTTATACAGACAAATAGGATCTGAATCAATATATATTTCAAGCTTTTCTTTGATTTAGTTTTGCATTTTAGGACTTTAACAGCTTCAGAAAACTCACTTTCAAGCAATATTCCAATTTCCTGAGTTTTTGAGTTTGAGGTTTTAATAAGCTGTAAATTATAATCAGCAAAATTACAACAAAGAAAAGCTGTAAATATAGAAGCACAGACTTTTACTCATACAGTGGACGATCAATAATTTATAAATAATCCATATTTGTCTGTTTTAATTGTGGGGGGGACAAAGTAAAGTTATAAAAAATGTGATAAACTGACTGGTTTCACATTTTATGTTGAATTTCCAGAATAAAACAACTTTTACACCATATTCTAATTTTCCCAGTAGTACCTGTAATACGTCTGAGTGTGTTTTTTTTATTTTTATTTCAATCTGAACTGTTATATATTTGTAATATAATAATGTTTCAAGGCAACTGAAGTCAATTATTGAACTGAAATGTATGAATTTTAATGTAATTATATCTGGTTTGGCTGCCATTATTTGAATATTAAGCCAAATGTTAGGGCGCAGCTCTCTCCTCTTCATTCAGTGCAGAATGTAGATTTGGTTTGTGTGTGTGTTTTGCATCAGTTTTACACAATATCTTTTTAGACGTTTTATAATTTTACAGAATCAATTTATCTTTTTTTTTTTTGCTCATGCAGCTGTGCATGTCTTTTTTTTACAAGGTGCAAACATCACTCGCACCTTAAGTTCTTAATATGAATCTATTATTATGTTGATATAATGCAGAGCTTAGAATTTATTTGACTGTAAAAATAAATAAATAAAAAAAAACACTTTGCTTTCTTGGACAAATCCTGTTTTTTGTTTCCTACAATAAATAATAATATAATATAAATACAAAGGCTGTGAAGTGAGTACGTGAAGGCTTGATTTTTTTTCATCCCAGAGGAGAGGGCTACTTCATATTTTAATAAAACAGCTTGGACATTTGGTTTGTTATGTGCACAGGCCTCTTGTCTAAACTAGCCGGCAATAATGAAGACTCCTACTACTGTAGAAAGTTGAATGTATGACGTTTTATTTTCTGGTGTAAAACAGTTTTCAAACGCAGTATTTGGTTTCTTCTGTGTACAGTAAAGGCACATACTCACGTCTGCTAAAAGCTTGTATGTGTGAGTCATTGTATTTTGCTCCTAACCATCTGATTCTGTATCATGGAGCAGTACAGTATTTGCATCACCATGGCAACTAAGCTCGCACACTGTGAAAACCAATAATAGGTGATGTGTAGACTTTTAGTGCAGGGGTGTCAAATTCATTTTAGTTCAGGGGCCAAATTTAGCTAAATTTGATCTGATGTGAAACTGAAACTGTGAAGTAATAACATAATAATACATAAATACTCCAAATATTTCTCTATATTTTAGAGTGAAAAAAGTAAAAAAGCCTTGAAGCAAAACATACATTTTATGTGGTTCATATATATATATATATATATATATATATATATATATATATATATATATATATATATATACCACATTCGACTTATCCATCGAAGTCGACATGTCATGATGACATCATCACATTGTCACCAGAGGAACAACACGGACACACGTCTGTCCAGTAACGAACAACTAGTTTTAAAGTTCACTGTAGAGACACAAGCATCAACATTTTAACCCCAACAAAACAAAGGCTAATGTTAGCAAAGAGTTTTCTGTTAAATTGAACTGAACATCAGTAGGTGAACATACGTCTGTGACGCAGCATCGATGTAAAAATGGCTTCAACAAACGAGCCACAAGACGTAAACATTTTTGTATTATTTTTTTTTTCTTTTTTTAAAAAAATGGATTAAGAATCACAAATGTGGGTATGTAAACTTATGAGCACAACTGTGAAGACCACAGGTGCCAAACATAAGGTCTGGGGGCCAAACTCTGGCCCTTTGGACAAATTCAGAAACGAAAAAATGACAGTAATATATGAATTATTTTAGTTGAGGTTCCACATTCAGAATAATTTCTCATAAAATAACCTATAAATACTCACAAGTCAAATGTTTTCTTCTAGTTTCACAAAAACAAAATATAATTTAACAAAACAAAATCTGTACCTGAAATAGAAAGTGAAGTAGAATTGTAATAATATTCTACCTATTACTAATAGTTTTGTGTATTTCTAAGATATAATATACACATGTAAATGACAAACTAAAGCCTAATAATGTTAAAATTACACATTTATTTCAGTTTGTTCACACTGTTTGAAAGGATAGTTTGTAGATGGAAACATTTTCATTTTTGCTCTAAAAACATGGTTTGGGGTTAATTTAATTATTTATATATTTTTAATGTTTTTGATTTACTGGTCCGGTCCACTTCTGATCAAATTTAGCTGAATGTGGCCCCTGAAATAAAATGATTTTGACACCCCTGGTGTAAATGAACAAGGTCATTTTTATGCAGAATAATCCCAACAAAATAAATAAATGTGCAGGAAAAAACTGTGTAGTTTTTGTTTATTTATTAGTTTGGATTTTTTTTTTTTGTTTTGTCATCAAATCCAGAAATGCATTGTCTGTTCTAAACACAAAAACCTAAGCTCATTTGTTCACATTACATCTGTTCATTTGGCTCCAAGTTTAAAAAAAAAAAAAATCTGACATTTAATTAATTGTTGAAACAGCTTGGCTCTGTTGATTTATTTATTTATAAAACATTGCTTTCTTTCGCTGTGGATTAATGCGCATTTACTGCTTTAGTGCGATTATGGCCTGATGATGATGATGATGATGATGATGATGATGATGATGATGTAGAGTTTCATTGTCGTGCGTCAATAGTTCAAAGGATTAAACTCCATTAGATTCACAAAGACACTGGATTTTCATGGATTTGTTGACATTAAGAAAAACTCGACAGCAGTGAAATGAATTCAACCTGTTGGATTAAGTCGACCCACGTCAGCTGCGTCCCCGTTCCCTGAGCCTCAGAAAAAAGTGATGAGAAGCCGGGATTAATGCCAGATTTATCACCCAGAATGCCGTGCTCCCACCCAGCAGTGGACGCTCAGGTGGATGAATGTCAGCGCAGACGGGGTGGGTGGGTGTTTGTGTTTGAGGCCTCGTCAGGTTCAGTTTGAAACAAAACCATCAATGGAAACAAATGTTCAGCAGGAGGAAAATAATGGAAGAAAATGTTTGTTTGTTTGTTTATGTTGCGTCGCTTTACACACCGCAATGACGTCTGTTTTAGCATTTGACTAAATATATGTTTAGGGCATGTTTACACATAGACAGGTATTTTTAAAACGCATATTTTTAAGCTCCGTTTTCAAAATAAAAGCTTTATGCACACAGTGTTTTTATTTATTTACGTTTATATTGATCTGCATAAATCTGCTGTAAAACACTGTTAGACCAAGCCTGTCTGTGGCAGCGTTAGATCAATGATAGTTCTACACAAGCCTCATGGGGACCTTAAGGCTCCGCCCCTTCCAGGAGGTTCATGGGGCCTGAGATCAGAAAATTAATGAATGGTATTCAATGGTAAACAAACTGTTAAATGGTATCTGGTTTGTCATGTGACCTGAATCACACACATGTTGTAGCTCATAATAAATGATAATTATTGATGTTTCAACTGCTTCTGTTAATGAACGGCTGATTAATTTGCGAGTAAATCCATTACTAATTTAAACTACATACCTGGAGAACATGTGACGTCACCACAAACTCCACAGCTGAGTGGAGTGTGACGTCACATCCTCCACTCACTGTAGTCTGACTAAACCACATAAAACCTGACGTCACATTTACTTCCATCATAAACAGGTGAACTGTCTATGACACATCTAATATTTATTATTAAACACTATCATATGTGAATTTCAGAGAACTTGTCAAGTGGAATCAGAATTTAGCTTGACTCCATTCACTCCCATTCAAATTTTTTGCGAGCTAAGCACCCATGGACCGGAAGTAGAAGGGCGGGGCTTAGCCTTCATTGAGAATTTTCCCATATTTAACTTACTGGTCATGTAGATGTTCATACAAGCTCAGATTAAAGTTGGTTGTTATTATTATAAAAACAGAAAAGTGACTTTTCTAGTAAATAAATAAATTAACTGAACGTAAAAACCAGTGTCTCCAAACTCTGTCATTTATCAAACTCCATGTATTTTTACTGTCACTGTGTGTCTTCATCATATATATATATATATATATTTTTTTTTTTTTTTTTTTAATTAATTAATTTATTTATTTATTTTTAATTAATTAATTTATTTATTTTTTAAATTTTATTTATTTAAATTTTTTTCTTTCTGCTTCTTTTGTGTTTTTCACCTTCACCTCCAGCTGGCGTTTTGTGACGTTACTTTGTTTGACTGAACTTTTCCTGAAACTGAGGGAGGTTTTATGAAAGTGAAATTGATGCTTTTTAAACAAACAAACAAACAAAAATAGTCTAATCAATAATGATCAACCAATATATCAGGCCGATATTTAGTTGTTGTTTTTTTTATATTCTTGTATCAGCCTGTTTTATTTTCTAGTTGCAAGTAAAGAACATTTTCTGACATTGATCATTTCATAGAGAAAAAAAAATCCATATCAGACCGTACATTTACATGGTGTTTTTTTTTTATTCTGAATTATTTATTCCTAATAAAGTAATTCAGAATTAAAACTATTTCCTTTACATTGACATATTTATTCCGAATAATACATGGAAAACTGTTTTATTCTGCTCTCGTTAATTGGGTTTTAATAGCTGGAGGTACAGAGGCTTCTGATTGGACAGAACACCCATGTGACGTCTACAGGAGGAAAACACTTGTGTCTACTTCCTGTTTGTTGAGCACTCTATTATATTTAATGCTTCCAGTGCTCCAATCAAATACTTTAGTTCGCACACACACACACACACACACACACACACACACACACACACACCGTGGCGCGCTCCAACACCAATCACAGCAGGTGTTTGATGTTATGTTAAAAGTTCATTTTAAACCGTCACATAAAGTAAATTCTGCTGCTAAATATCGTGGGGAACAAAAAAAACCTTCACTAACTGTCAATAGGAAAAACTATTTATACATGGAAACACAAACAACAAAAATACTCTTTAGTTGTTAAGTATTATTGATTTTCAATTTTCTTTCCGATCTGGGTGTGATCGTGGGAGGGCGGGGGGTGGGGGATCCAAAACCCACCCACCATACCCAGGTAGGCAGCATCCACCCTCAACCTCCCCTTGGCCGTCAAGTCCCAAGCTGGGCCGAGCCCCGGTCATGGGGTCCACGGTACCGACCAGATGACCCTTCCTGTGATGGTTGGTGCGAGAGGTGGAGAGGGTGGAGTTAGAGGGAGGAGAGGGTGGAGTTAGAGAGAGGAGAGGGTGGAGTTAGAGGGAGAGAGGTGGAGTTAGAGGGGGAGAGGGAGGAGAGGGTGGAGTTAGAGGGAGAGAGGTGGAGTTAGAGGGAGAGAGGGAGGAGAGGGTGGAGTTAGAGGGAGGAGAGGGCGGAGTTAGGAGGAGAGGGTGGAGTTAGAGGGGGAGAGGGAGGAGAGGGCGGAGTTAGGAGGAGAGGGTGGAGTTAGAGGGGGAGAGGGAGGAGAGGGTGGAGTTAGAGGGAGGAGAGGGCGGAGTTAGGAGGAGAGGGAGGAGAGGGTGGAGTTGGGATTAGGAGACGGTGGAGTTAGAGGGGGAGAGGGAGGAGTTAAAGGGAGAGAGGGTGGAGTTAGAGGGGGAGAGGTGGAGTTAGAAGGAGGAGAGAGGTGGAGTTAGAAGGAGGAGAGGGTGGAGTTAGAGGGAGAGAGGTGGAGTTAGAAGGAGGAGAGGGTGGAGTTAGAGGGAGAGAGGTGGAGTTAGAGGGGGAGAGGGAGGAGAGGGTGGAGTTAGAGGGAGAGAGGTGGAGTTAGAGGGGGAGAGGGAGGAGAGGGCGGAGTTAGGAGGAGAGGGTGGAGTTAGAGGGAGGAGAGGGTGGAGTTGGGATGAGGAGACGGTGGAGTTAGAGGGAGAGGGAGAGAGGGTGGAGTTAGAGGGAGGAGAGGGCGGAGTTAGGAGGAGAGGGTGGAGTTAGAGGGAGAGAGGTGGAGTTAGAGGGAGGAGAGGGCGGAGTTAGGAGGAGAGGGTGGAGTTAGAGGGAGAGAGGGTGGAGTTAGGGGGAGGAGAGGGCGGAGTTAGGAGGAGAAGAGGGTGGAGTTAGAGAAAAGAAGTCTGAGAAACGTCGCGCTTCGACAACTCAAACACTTGCTCCGTCCAAACATCTGGGAAAATGTTCCTACACTAATGTCTGTGTCAAGTCCAGGAACGACAGGAATAAAGTTAAAGTAGAATTAACTGTTTACATGAGACAGGAAGGATCTTATTCACAATTAACATTTAAGGTGTTTACATGGATCATCTTAACATGGAATTAACCAGGAATAAAAACTCCTATGTCAACACTCACTGTTATCATCAATACAAAGAAAGAAAATAAAGTGTAATAATAATAATAATAATAATAATAATAATAATAATAATAATAATAATAATAATGTGTGTTTTAGTTTTAGTTTCAGTTTTAGGTTTTGCTGGTGTTTCTGCTCCTCTTCAGTGTTTATAGTTTTCTTTCCTGATGGTTGAAAACTCTTCATCTTCATCTTCATCTTCTTCAGTATTTTCCTTGTAGATGTGACGTCCTCATGATTGTACAAACAGGAAGTGGTTCCTTAAATATAAATAATAGCACAAACAAAAGCCTGCACCACAACCATCGCATCTTTACTGTGTTTGTTTGGTTTTTTTTTTACACCACGGAGAGTTCCGAATCTGCAAGGATGGATTATTGTTATTATTTTTTTTTTAATCCGATATCAAAGTGAAACTACATTTGATTTCTTTTCTACAATCTGTATATCATTAATTCATTCTATTTTCAAAATAAAACCAAAAATAAGACAATGAAAAAAACGGGGGCATTGATGTGTTTACACAGTCACACCATGGGGACCTCTGACACAATGGGGACCAAAATTCAGGTCCCTATGAGGGTCAAATATAAACGAAGGTCCCCACTGGTAAAATAGAAATGATGTGGCCCTGTAAACACTTATTTCCCAGAAGTCCCCATAAAGTATGAGGGAAACAGGTGCAAAGCCAAATGGGATTTTTTTTTTTTTGAAAATGTATTTATTTCTATGTATTTTTTTTATTTATTTTGTATAATTTATTCTATTTATTTTTATTAATTTTACTTTTTAAACTGTAATTTTTTTTCAGTCAAAAAACCATGTCTTTACACTCACTACCCAATGGCTACTTCATTACAAACTTGGTCCTCATGAGACATGGAAACGAGTGTGTGTGTATATCCTGGTATTTCTATCTTTATGGGGACATTAATGTGTTTACACAGTCACACCATGGGGACCTCTGACACAATGGGGACCAAAATTCAGGTCCCCATGAGGGTAAAATATAAACCAAGGTCCCCACTAGTAAAATGATGTGGCCCTATAAATACATTAATTTGTTTGTTTTTTTCAGGAAGTCCCCATAAAGGATGAGGGAAACAGGTGCAAATCCAAATATGTATTTTTCAAATGTTTGAAGGTGTGTTTCTTTTTTATGGTTTTTTTTTTCAGTTTTATTTATTTATTTTATGTTGTTTTTTTATATTCATTCAAAAACCATGTCTTTACACTCACTACCCAATGGTTTCTAGAGTACAAACTTGGTCCTCATGAGACATGGTAACGAGTGTGTGTGTGTGTGTTAATGACGAAGCTTTGCAATACTGAAGTATTTCTGATTTTCTGGAACTTTCCAACAGCTGTAGATAAGTTTAGATTTGCTGCTTAACGCTTTGTAAACAGTTTGTGGATCTTTTTTTCTGACCTAAAATATAAACTGTAGATTTTGCTAATTTTTTTATCACACTGACATTGATATTTGTTTTAATGTGAATAAGGTATTTCTAGAACACGTTCCGCATGCCTCCTTATTGTAATATATAGAATATAATGTTTTCAGTAGGTAAGAATCTTGCATTTGAACTGACAGAACAAAAAACATTGATTTGATTTATTTTTTCATTGTGTTTTTATGGATACTTGATCTTCCATAAGTCATACTTTTGTCTTATTTTTTTGAAAAAAAAATAAAATATATATATATATATTTCTTTTCTCTTATTTTGAGCAGAAGGAATTGTCTTTTACATTCCTAAATAAAATGTGGACTTGAAGCGCAACTTTTTCCTCTCGACAGTCCTCTTATTTTGTGTGTTTGTCACCTCTTTATAAATGTTTACAGTAAAAAGACAAATACAGTGGTACCTCAATTTACAAAACTAATTTGTTCAAGAAGTGGTTTCATAACGTGATTTCTTTTTTTTTTTTGTAAATAGTCACATTTTATATGTAAAAAGCCTGATTGGTTCCAAGACCCTCAATACTACCCCCTAAACCCTTTAAAAATGATTTTGTATGAAATATGTGACCCTCCAGCACTAAACCACTCACTTTGGTCAAATTTCATGAATACAGATTCTATATTTATCTTAAAGTTTATTAAAAAATGTTTGTGTGACACTAATTCAACCAATCAGAGGCTGTTTTTCAACATCGCCATAGCAACAAGGGCTTTAGTTTAGTGCAGAAGGCTTTGTTCTGAGGCCTCCCATTGGTTCAAATCTATAATTCTGTAGATTTCTATTTAAGGGTTGTCTAGAACAGGAGTGTCAAAGTGCGGTCCTCGAGGGCCGGTGTCCTGCATGTTTTAGATGTTTTCTTTCTTCCATTCCACCTGGAGGTCATTGCATCATTATCAGTCTGATGAGGAGCTGATTATTAACTCTTTAAATGTCAGTGCTGATGTGTTCTGAATGGATGATTTAGTTTAAATATTCAGAAAAATTCAACCGTTTTCCTTTTAGTTTTGTGGATGGACAAGGTGCCAAAAAGCAAGAGTTTTTTTTTTTGTTTGTTTTGTTTTTTTAATTTTATTTAAACATTTTTAAAGGCAAAATTAAAATTGCTGTGACCAAATTTCAACACTATATTTTTTAGTTTAGTTTATTTCAGTCATATATTCACTACAAAGCAGCAAAAAGAGAGAGAGAACAATAGAGAATTTGACTGAAAAATGCTCAGGCAGAAGCAAAGATTATTAAGTAATAAGTAATTTTCCACATTATTTGTCATTTTGTAAATATTTATTAGTTTTTGTTGCTCATTTTGTTTATTTTTCTAAAAACTTTTTTTTTATTTTGTATTTTTCTTTGATTTGT
Organism: Siphamia tubifer; assembly: GCA_020466265.1. Classification (NCBI taxonomy): domain Eukaryota; kingdom Metazoa; phylum Chordata; class Actinopteri; order Kurtiformes; family Apogonidae; genus Siphamia; species Siphamia tubifer. The sequence continues at coordinate 5,688,348 of CM035786.1, read as the reverse complement.
GTCTTTACTTTGCTCATGTTACCAATTATTTTGTTAGTTCTCAGGAGTTAAAGGGTTAAACTGAATCACATAGAAGAGGGAAATATCTAAAACATGCAGGACACCGGCCCTCGAGGACTGGAGTTTGACACCTGTGGACTAGAGGGAATCCCCATCTTTCCAACGGTACCAAACATGACGGGGAAATACCTAACGCCAGCGCCAAGGAAAGTCGTGTTTGGAGTCGATTTTTCTTTGTTTTAGACTTAATTACTGTCAGAGTCAGTTGTTGTTCTTCCTAAAAGACATGATTTGAAGAACTTACGCTAGGAATTTAACAAAAACTCAGAAGTGTTCAGGAGACATTTTACTGGGATTTTATGGATAAACTTCAAATTCGATCATTTTGACCCATATAACGTATTTGAGGCTAAAGTTAGAAAAACTGCTGTGGCTGAACCACTGCTTTAATGATGGAGAGTTAAATATGTGTTAAACGTAAAAGAAAGTTATTTATTAAACCATTAAAATGAACAAGACATGAAAATAATTTCCATACCATTGTGTTTGTTTTAATTATGGTCAGTACTTTTATCCGTTTGGGTCAAATTTTAACCTTCAGTGTTTGTTGACGGAGCAGGAATCACTTTCTTTGGGCCCATGATGAATAAGGAATAATAAAGTTCTAATGAACACACTGGAAACACTGACCAAACAATAGTAAAGGGTCAGCACTTGGTCATAGACGGAATCGGGACAGAAGTAACAGAATCCAATATGGCAGCTACTGAGTCAGTACCGGCTGATCAATGGGCAATAATTTTCACTCTTGGATCAAAATCCGAAGCCGACGAGGCTTTTAATGTCAACAAAGGTCAAACACTGACTTCCTGGTGGTGTTGTCTAGAAGAAAAACTATTTAGTAAGAGAGTACTTATGCAAAACCTGCACAAAATGAGTTTGACAGATGAGCACATGAATGATATATAAATGCTGAATTTTCTTTTGTATTCAGAGATGAAAATATTTGTAACTTGGATCATTCGTTATCTGGGTCTTTGGTAAATTGAGGTATGACTGTATTTATCTGTTTATCCATGACGTCCTACGGTTACATGGTTCTAATCTGACTGAAGAAACAAAAAAACACAACACACCCTCGGCTCAAACCATCACATACACGTAGTTAAAATACACTTTTATAAACTTTCAGGAGTACATGAACATAAAATGCTACCTGTAAAATGCATGAACATAATTATATTTATATATATATATATATATATATATATATATATATATATATATATATATATATATATATATATATATATATATATATATATATATATATGTGTGTGTGTGTGTGTGTTTAGGACAGAAGTTGCTCGGTAAAGTGAAATAACAAACATGAAATGCCATTTTAAACAATCACTGCGTTGTTTTCTTACTTCAAACCATCACGTCCTGTAACTATGACAAACATCTGCTTTTCTTACATGTAAAGCAGGTGTCAAACTCATTTTAATTCAGTTCCACATTCAGCCCAATATGACCTCAAAAAGACCAGACCAGTAAAATAATAACAATGAAAAGAGTTAAATTACATCATGATAATGTTCACATCTACAATCTTTCCCTCAAAATGTAAATAATATTAACAACTGGATACGTGTTCAGAAAAATAAGAGCAATTTCAACCATTTCTGCCTCAGTCGATCAGTTCGTCTACTGCACATGTGCAGAACAACTGACATTTCCATTACAAGAATATTTGTAAAATAACACTTAATGCTCTTCAGATATTTCAGATGGATTATATTTGTTCAGGTTTTTCGAAAAGGATGGTTTGTTAATATAAAGGTTTTCATGCAATTTCAGGTTTGTTTGTTTTTTTTACATTAAAATCTGCAGTTTTTATTATTTATATGTAATTATGATTAGATTTTACAGGTCTGACCTAAATAAGATCTACTTATTCTGTATGTAGAACTTTAATTAAAATCACTTTTCCAGCGTTAATATCTTCATTGTCAAATCATTATCCTGTGGGCCAGGTTGGACCCTTTTGGCGGGCTGGATTTGGCCCCTGAGCCTTATGTTTGACATCTGTGATGTAAAGTGTTCAGACAGTCCAGACCAACAGGAAGCTGCAGACCCTGAGCTTCTACTGCCCCCAGCTGTCCGTTACAGGTACTTTCCTTAAAATATTAACATCCCAAGTCAAACCAAGTGCTTTTGAAGGAGTCGACTGTGATGTTCGAACACGCATGTGGGTTCTGCTTTACTGTCCAAACTGAGCCGAAGACACGCCGTGCTCAAATCCACGAAACAAAGAAAATAAAACAAATAAAAACCTGCTGCAAAATAAGCAGATTATTTTTTTTCTAAAGTGACACAAACTCCCCGTTTCCTGTCGGTTATTTATAACAAACACAGTGGAACCCGGCACTACAGAGTCAAGTCCAGAACCGTTTTTACAAATCAATGCCCCTCCCCCCATTGAAATGAGCCGGAAAATAATTAATCTGTTCCAGGTCGAGAAACACCTGAAAAAGTGCCGTTAAAAGATAAATAAATAATGCGTAAATAATACGTAAGGTACTGTTTGGGGAAAATTACTAAACCCTTTGGTGCCATGAACTCTAGGACGAGGAGGTTTTCAAAGTGAGCGTCCCCTAAAAGAAACCAAAAGCAGACCCCCCCCCCCCCCACACACACACACACCCTCAGCCACCATCTTTATCTTACTTTTTCAATGTATTCTTTTTAAAACATCTTTGTCTATATCTCTACGTGTACGTAAATGTCTTTTTTTAAAGATATTTTAACATCTTTGTGTTAATCTCAAAATTCTTCCAGTTCTTCTGACTAAAAAGTTCCTCTGTAGGTCATTCTGTTTGATGACATATTCAAACGAGATCAGATTTAAATTTTTCCCAGCATGCTTCTGGACCTTCGGTCACATGACGTGTCATAAGCCCCTCCCCCACCTGCTCCTACAGCCAATTCACACCAAAACTCGGAAGAGCTGTGGCTCAGAACGCGACTTTCTCGTACTGCGAAGTTCCGCTGTGATGTCATAAAAACAGGAAGGGGAGTGTTCTGGTTCTAACCCTGCTGATCTTTACCTACCCCCCCCCACAAAAAAAAAACAAAAAACATCCTAAGTTAATAAAAAGCAGCAGCAGAATGATGAAAATCACATCTTCAGTAACTGGAAAAAACCCTCCGTTCATTTCTTCAAACCCATGAGCATATGTTGAACATTTCCTTTCATGGTTTGGAGCGACACCGGGCTGAAGTCCACATCAGTATTTGTCGATTAGCACAAGAGTTTGATGTCTTTTCTATTTTTTTTTTTTTTTTTTAACAAAGAAATAAGGTCACATTTAGCACAGGCTTAGGCTACAAGATATTAAAGGAGACCTATTATAGTCAGGTTTAACTTTCAGAACCTACAGAGTAGCTCAAAAAACTCCATAGTTATCTCATACCGGCGTTCACAAAAGTCCAGATCCCAGCCCGGTTCTGCCTCCAACTGAAATGATCAGTTTTAGCTTCTGCACAACCTCACTGTTCTCCGATTGGTCAGCTCAGTGGAGGCTTCCGGTGGTGGCAAGGGGGCAGAGCGAGAGGCAGACCGAGGTTTTCAGGACTGCCCCTACATTTGTATTTCTTTACTGTGTAATAGCGGTATGCTAACATAGGCTACTGTACACAGAGGCTAACATAGCCTACTGTACACAGAGGCTAACATAGCCTACTGTACACAGAGGCTAACATAGCCTACTGTACACAGAGGCTAACATAGCCTACTGTACACAGAGGCTAACATAGGCTACTGTACACAGAGGCTAACATAGCCTACTGTACACAGAGGCTAACATAGCCTACTGTACACAGAGGCTAACATAGGCTACTGTACACAGAGGCTAACATAGCCTACTGTACACAGAGGCTAACATAGGCTACTGTACACAGAGCTATCAAGTCACACACTTTTCGGTCTTAATATAAATTTCTCTGGTGCGTCGCTCTCACTATTGAACTGGGAGGAATCAAGCACGTTAATATTTTGGACCATTGCGTTACATTACAGCGCTATAAACTTGTCCAACTCTGATGTGCTTCGGTACGTGTTGGACCCCGAGTCTGACCCGGCCAATGAAAGATGAAAATCCATGACCGCCGAGGAGAAGGGACCAAGAAGTGTCAGTTTGGTCAGTATTACCACAGCTATTCTGCTAGGTAAGTCCCAGGAAAGTTTGAATTATATGCCGGGTGGGCGTGTTGTGGGGCCGGTTCCACGCTGTTCGAGCATTCGTCCCAATTGGACGTTTCAACCTGACATCAGGTCTTGTACACATCTGGCAACCAGCTGTTTAGAGTGACAGGAAACCAGGTTGCAGGATTACGGCATAAACACTATAGGTGCTTTCCCACTGTAGGAACCATCTGTAGTTCCTATAACCTTAGTTCCTCCTGGCAGACAGGGTCTTTTTTAGTTCTCTAGGAACTATATGATGTAGGTGTTTGGTGATTGGTAGAGCAGACCACGGCTATTTGCATATTTCCTCATCCTGCAGTACTACTACCTTTAAACCATAGCATCAGCTGTGTGTTGGAAAAAATACGAATAAAGTAATAAATAAACAAACCGATGATGCGGTTTTGTTTTTGGGTTAATAAGGATGTTTGTTATGACATTAACATACGTCGTAGCATCACCTGCCGCTGGATTCTTCGTCTCGTAACTGGTCAAATACAGCGTATAGTGTCAAGAATGGAGGAGTTTACAGAGACACAGTTAACCTTCCTGTGACACAGAACATAAACGCCGTGGCTCCTTATTCTCTGTTCGAGTTTATAGTAGAGCTGTCTTCTACTTCCTTGTGTGGTTGTTGAATTTAGTTGTTAAAGAATACATGACTGTGGCGGACGTTAACGTCACATTGGCCCCTCCCATGGTTCCTACTGCTCTGTCGAAATGTAAACCCGAAGGTTCCCTAGGAACTAAATAGTTCATAGAACTAAGTTCTTAGAACTACTCTGTGGGAAAGCACCTTCTAGCTCATGTTTTGTAACTTTGCTGTGACGTTCGTCATTATAACATTGTATGTATGTAGAAAAACATGGATTGGCATAATAGGTCTCCTTTAAAGGATTTGTTACGACTGCGAAAATACATTTAAAAAAGCTAAATAAAAACCATAGAAATATGGCAGATTGTGATCGTTACAGGTGAGCAGGATCAACAGTCTTTGAGGAGGTTGAAAGCCGGCATGCATGTTGTAATAAAGCCGTGTGGGCGTGGCTTTGGGATCCTCCCAGAAATTCTTGGAGCAAAGACACCGGAGCTGAAAAAAAAAAAAAAAAAAAAAAAAAAACAGGCAGATCTGCTCCGTGTTCAGTTTTTTTTTGCATTTTTTGTTTTTTCACATCTGGTCCCAAGTGGTGAAAAGGCAGCGAGCGTCCAGTGCTCAGAGGGTTAATAGTCGTTCTGGGACTGGAGCTGTCGCTGCATGTTGGTCAGCTCCTCGATCAGACGCTGGAAGGTGATTCTCCTTTCAGGTGTTTGTTCCCAACACCTGCGCATCAGCTCGTACACCTGCACCCAAACAACAACAACAACAACATGAGTGTTTGGTGGAAAAACAAAGATGAAGACGCTGGAGCTTTGACCTTTGACCAAAAAATCATATTCGAATTTCATTTGAAAATTAATGTAGATATTCAAATATTTATTAATTATATGACTCACTAAGACCTTAGCATCAAAATTAAATATTATATTCAGTCCACCAGGGGGCAGTATTCAGTCAAATATGTTTACAACCATTACTGATGAAACATACAGTGTGGAAGGAATGAGCTTTATTATCAGCTGACACTTTTAATGTTACATAATCCACAAACATCTTTTGTCTGTTGCCTTGTTGTGTGTGAAATGGTAAATGGACTGTACTTATATAGTTAATTTTATTCAACAGTTGGCGCTGCCTGACCCGACTGGGAGCAGTGTCTTGCCCAAGGACACTTCAACATGTGGACAGGTAAATAGAGGCGGGACGCGAACCGCCAACCCATATACAGGTTCAAATATTAAGAGTTGCCTAATATTCATTCGAGCGTCTACTTTTTTTTAAAAATAACATTTGAATTATATTCAAATGTCAAAATTCGTAGTCAAAGCCGTAGAAGAGGCAGAAGTGAAGAAGAACCTGCTGTGGCTCATATGTGACACACACTTCCACTTTAAGTAACGTTATGGTAAAGCATGTGTTAGACGGCACGTTTGACTGAAACACCTTTGGTTTGATTCCAGGACACATTCACAGTCACATGACCCGTATGTCCTTCACAATATGGTTCATCATTTTCCCATCCATAGTTGTATTAATTACTGATCATAAGTGGAATAAGAAATAACTGGAAGTATGTAAGTCAAGACGAGCTGAGTTGGTGACGTAATCAAGTACACTGCCATCCCAATTACAGAATAACCGTCCAGCGCCGTCCCGTCCTTCAGAGACTGTCCTCCCAGGTTGAACTTGCTCAGTCTGAAACTGCCAAGTACCTAAGGTGGTACCTGGTAGATTTGGTATTGACAAACCGCCCTAGATTATGATTATGTCGACTGACATTTAAACACTAATGATGTACACGCACACTCTGTTACACACACTCATACAGTGTGTGTAACAGAGTGTGTGTAACAAAGTGTGTGTAACAAAGTGTGTAACAGAGTGTGTGTGACAGTGTGTAAGAGAGTGTGTGTAACAAAGTGTGTAACAGAGTGTGTGTGACAGTGTGTAAGAGAGTGTGTGTAAGAGAGTGTGTGTAACAGTGTGTGTAACAAAGTGTGTAACAGAGTGTGTAACAGAGTGTGTGTGACAGTGTGTACGAGAGTGTGTGTAACACAGTGTGTAACAGTGTGTGTAACAGAGTGTGTGTAACAGAGTGTGTGTAACAGAGTGTGTGTAACAGAGTGTGTGTAACAGAGTGTGTGTAACAGAGTGTGTGTAACAGAGTGTGTGTAACAGAGTGTGTGTAACAGAGTGTGTGTAACAGAGTGTGTAACAAAGTGTGTAACAGAGTGTGTGTAACAGAGTGTGTAACAGAGTGTGTAACAGAGTGTGTAAGAGAGTGTGTGTAACAGAGTGTGTGTAACACAGTGTGTGTAACAGAGTGTGTGTAACAGAGTGTGTAACAGAGTGTGTGTAACAGAGTGTGTGTAACAGAGTGTGTGTAACAGAGTGTGTGGTGCAGGCTCTCACCGGCTCTGGACAGCCCTCAGGACGAGGCAGCCTCCGTCCCTCCTTCAGAACGTTCACCAGTTTGACCACCGTCATCTGACCCTGGGTTTTACCCACGATGCCCAAGAACAGCTGTGGACGAGGACGCACAGGTTAGAAAACATGCACACTCTACTGCAGTCACATCATCCCTGTCGGGTCAGAGTTAGGGTTGGGGGTATTTGGGGTATTTGGGGTTTTTCTTTGTTGAGAACAGGATTCTATTGGTCAGTTTTCATATTGACACGACAGTTTTAGAAATATTTACCCAATGAAAAGGAGCTTGTGACTACATCTCTTAACTCCATTCATTTATTGCCCCCGCCCCAAAAAAAGGGGGAGGCAAGGGTTGTTTTTGTTTTGTTTTGTTTGTTTAACACTAGCATCAAAACTGTTGGTTACATTCCTACCAAATTGTTATAGACTGACAGTGAACCAGAATGGGCCTTATTCACCTGGAACGTTCAAAAGACGTTGAGGGGTACGCTTGTACACAACACTTTCCTGATGGCAACAGCGCCTCACTGCTGCGTCCCGAAATGTCCATCCTCAAAGAGGAAAAAAATCGTACTGTGGACAGACCTTCCATAGTTTCCCCAAAGATACGGCACTTCAGTATGAATGGATCAAAAACATAAAGAGGATCCTGGTCCATATTTCATAGTAAGATAAGGATAATTATGTCACTGAAATGCATTAGCTAACACATTATGCTTAGCTTACCAGACTAGCATCAATGATAAATAGCGCTAACAGCATCTAATCAGACTAATGTCACCATGAAATAAGAAAATATTAATGTGTAATTACATAACACTACATTCTATATGTTATTTCAACATTATTCTTTTCATTTTGTAGTTAGCGTGTCGATGGTTGTCAGTACTGATGATATGCTAGCAGTGCCATTAGCCTACTTAAACTTTATGTAGCCTTCAACCCAATTACTGAAGTTCTGTACCCCTCAAGTATAAAAATGGCCACCAGGTGAATAACACAAATAGATATGATGAGTTTAGAAAAAGGTCAAAGTGACATTTTTTTATGGATTTCGTTGTTAGGTTTTAACCCATGAAGATGTCAGCTAAGGCTCAAATCAGAACGAAGACATTTTAACAAGACATGGTAGTTTGATGCAATGACAATAAAGATAATGCTTCTTTAATCATTTCTTTTTCCTTTTTTTTCTTCGTTGTCTCTCCTTTTTCACCCCCACTCCTTTCCCCCCCTTCATTGTTCTCTCATTTCATTGTTTTCACCCCCACTTTTTCTCGTTTTTTTTTTTCCTCTTTTTCCTTCACCTGTCAGTAGATCACGTCAGGAAAAAAAGAGCATATCGGCCAACGCAAAAAAAACCAAACTGAAATACAGGCCGGTTGATGCATGGGTCTATTATTCTATAAAAGGGTTAAATACTGTGTAGTACTATAGACATGGCACATATATTCATATTCATTTGAGTTGCATACATCTGCTGCTAACTTGGCTTGATGGTGATTTATCAGTGTGTTAAAGTAGACGTTAAAGCCAAATGCAAATGAAAGATCTGTAATGTTGCATTTCTAATGCTGGCACGACTCTGTGGATTGTGTCATCTGGTCAAAGACAAACACCATCTGCCACAAACAAGTGACCGTGTTCAATTTACAGCAGGAAAAAAAGCAAACGAAAAATAAAACGTTGGTTCCGTAACCTTGATTGAAATTGTGAAAGAGCACACAGTGAAGATAAAGAGTATTGACTTTGTGTGAACATTAGAACTGACCGTCATGGGGCTCTTGGACGACTCGCAGTAGGTGATGATTTCATACATGGTCACGCCGAACGACCAAACATCTGACGCGCGATAAAACTTACACTGTGTCAAACACTCTGGAGCGTACCTGAAACACGCACACACACACACAAGCATTTTAATAATAATAACAAGGATAATAACAATAATAACAATAAGAACAACAACAACAATAATAATAATAATAATAATAATAGATTGGATTTATATAACACTTTTTGGCCACTCAAAGTGCTTCACATTAGTGACCCATTATTCATTCACTCTCACATGCTTCCTCTGGTGGTACATTTACAGTAAATGTGACCAAGGCTAAATTCCCATCCCACCCCTTCCTCTCTGTTTTGAGCGTCCCCAGGGTAGGGGAAAGGGGGTAGGGTTTTTAACCCCTTCAAATGGAGGTTTTCATAGTTTAAAAAGGGACAGTGTACATATGGACATTAACCATTGTGGTGAATGTTAATGTTTATACCAGGTTGTAGCATTTCCATCTGTAGTCCCTTTGGCAGGTTGATGTGATAACAAATAAAATATGAATAAAATATACAGAGACAGCACCATTTTATATCAATACAACAGTTTCAAGTCCAAACAGAGGGGTATGAGAAATTTCCCAGAATACAATGCAAATCCTTTTAAAAATGGCGGCATCGACGAAAGAACTACACAAATGTAGTAATTAACGATTTTTAAGTTGGAATAACTGTTGTATAAAGTTTGACATTGTCACAATGTATAATGGTAATTTTCACCATAAAACGCACATGAAAAAAAATCCAATCACTATTTACGTAAACATGGAGTATTGGGTCGATACATAGCACTTCTCTGATTTAACGCAGATATTAGTAAAAATATGTTCCTATCCAGGAGAACCACACAACTACAGCAGCAGACATGTTAGTTCAGTTCTGGTTAAAGCTGTGGACTGATGACGTAGGTGAGTGTTGAAGGGGTGTCCCAATTAATAGGGGTTGATTTTCAAGCCCTACCCCTTATAGCTCCATTTGAAGGAGTAAGGGTTAAAATGGTTTTCAGCCAAAAGCATACAGGTGAAGGAGAAGTAGTGGTGAAATGAGCAGCGAGAAACAGCCGGGGAAGTAAAAGGGCTCAGGCTTTATCAGTAAATAAGGCTGAGAGAGAAACCAAGGTGCATTATGGGTAGTAACATTCCTCTGGGAGCTAAGGCTGTTGCTTTATTTGACTGATGTGTCTGTGTATTCTGAATAAGACCTGAAAGGACAAAAAAAAAAAAACTGTCAACAAGAGCCAGATGGGTGGAACAGTAGTTGATTTTCCATCAGATATATGTGGAAAACTCAGAATCAGAATTATTGTTCTGTGGCATATCACAAGGACTGAACAACATCTGTATATCGTACTATTTCCTCCAGACAAACTGTACTGGATGCAACCAATGTTTTCAATGTTTCTACGGCGCTACCATTTGTTTTGAAATTTTAAATATAATAGCACAATTAAGCAGAAGTGGAACGTAAATAAGTATAAGTACTTTGTTACTGTACTTATTTTATTTTATATATTTTTTACGTATCTGTACTTTAGTTGAATATTTATTTTGATGTTACGCATCATGATGTCATGATGTTACGCTGTCATTTTAAAATGTTATGCTGCGATCAGGGCTGCTACGCTACCTTTCAAGTTGTGGGATTGTGTGTTGAGCACGTTTGTTTACGTAATATTTCCATATTTATGTGAGAAAACTTCTTTATTGGGGCAGTTGGAGCTGTGAAAGAGTCCTTTTGACAGATAACGTCTCCCCACCTCAGCCGTCCTTTCCTGTCGATCGACCCGTTCTCGTCTAAAATTAAGAATCACTTCCAATCTCGGGGTTAGCATTAGCATGTCTCGGTTGTTTCCATGATGCCAATAGTGACCTAAATTACAAACATTTGGAGCATCTGTGTGATGCTCATTGGCCGCTTGCAAGATTTAATGAAGGCTATTGTGCATAATGTCGGGCCGTCCTGGTTAATGTTACACTGTAAAAAATTCCTGGAGAACCCTGCATGATTAATCAAAATGAATCCAAAGCAATCATGTGATTAATCTGATTTAAAAAAGGTCATCATTTGACAGCCTTAAGTTTCATTTTTCTACCAGATGCAAAACATTACCCCCCCAAAAAAATTTTAAAAATCATACTTCTCAAAATGTAACCGCTGAAATGGTGAAAACTCTGAGCCAGTGAACATGGTACCAGAACAACCCTTGAGCAAAAGGGAAGTTTAACCAACAGCTTCAAACATATCCAGTTTCTCCTCACCATCTTCATCTATTTAATTATTTTATTCTACATCATTTCAAAGCTTCCTCATCGTCCAACCTCAGTTCCTGCTTTATATACTTCATGTAAAATACTGACACCTCGTCCATTTACCGTCAAAAAGACTAATTTATTTCTTCAAAGAACTCTTTTCATCCTTTAGCTAAATGGATTTCTTTTTTTTTTTCTACAAACTCCCTCCCTTCATTTCTTCCATCAGCCTTCAGTCCGCTCTGCACTTATCTTTCCTCATTTAATTAATATTCCTGCTCGTGTCTATTCACCGCGTCTTTCACAAACTTTCTTTCAACATGAAGATCTCAGATGTCGTGGTGTGAAAGTCAAAACTCTGTTGATATTAAAAGTCTGGAGCAGGGGTGTTAAACTCTGGTCCTGGAGGGCCAGTGTCCTACATGTTTTAGATATTTCTCTCTTCCACACGATTCAGTTTAACACTTTAACTCCAGAAACTTTAGCAGTTCCACAGTAAAAAGTATTAAAATAAGCAACAAAATGAAGAAAAATGGCCAAAGTCATCAATAAAATGAACAAAAATGAACAATAAAATGAGAAAATAATTAGTGACGTGAAGAAAGTAAGACACAAATGGAGCAAAATTAAAGAAAAAATTATTTAAAAAAAAAAGCAAAATGTAGAAGAATAAACAAAATGAACAAAAACTAATAAATATTTGCACAATTATAATTAACATGGGAACATTTGCCAAAAAAATTAAAAAAGAAGTAGTATTGAAATTTGGTCCCAGCTGTTTTAATTTGTCCTTTTTCTAACTCAGTTTCTTTTTGACACCTGTTCTATGACCAAAACTCAGTAAAACGCTATTAAAAAAAAAAAAAAAAAGAATGGAGGAGGGTTGAATTTTTCTGAATATAAAAACTAAACCATACATTATAGTTTTATTTTTTCATTTTTAGAACATTTTTGCAAAATTTTCCATATTATTTATAATTTTGTAAATATCTATTAGTTTTTGTTCATTTTGTTGGTAATTTTTTGTTTATTTTACTACATTTAGTTTTTGTTTTCTATAATAAAAAAATAAATAAATGTAGTTCCATTTGTGTTCAGGGTTAAACTGAATAATATCCAAAACATGCAGGACACTGGTCCTCGAGGACTGGAGTTTGACGCCTATATTCTGGACTCACCAGAAAACAGGGCTGTCGTGGTCGTCCTTGACGGTGTAGTATCCTTCGTTGTCTTTAATGCTCTTGGTCAGACCGAAGTCGCCTATCTTTACCGTCCTCTCGTTCTCCACCAGTACATTTCGGGCAGCCAAATCCCTGTGGATGTAATTTTGGGAACCCAGGTAGTCCATTCCCTACAAACATATGAAGAAAACAAATGTTCATGATCATGGTGCAGTAAGACCACCATGTTTATGGAAAAAATTAAATACTAATAATTAAAATAAAACAAAGAAAAATTCCAAGGTACTCTCTTAAACGTGAAGCCTTTATTAAACTGGCTTGGTTAAAAAAAAACCTATAAAATCATATAAAACATATAAAAACCCCAACGCGTTTCGGCATAAATGACAAAATGTGATTTTATTACATGATTTTACTATGTTCTGTGTGTGTGTGTGTGTGTGTGTGTGTGTGTGTGTGTGTGTGTGTGTGTGTGTGTGTGTGTGTGATTGTTTATTTTTGTTAAAGATGTGAATTTTGGTCCAAAACATGATTTTGATATTAACTGGAAAGTATTTGAATATTATTACAAAATCAAACGTGTTCCCACGGCCCCTGGCTGTTCCTGACTATTACTACTACCACTACTACTACTACTACTACTACTACTACCACAACTATTACTACAACTACTACTACCACAACTACCACTACCACTATTACTACTGCTACTACTACTACTATTACTACTACTACCACAACTACCACTACCACTATTACTACTACCACTACTACTACTACTACTACTACTACCACAACTACCACTACCACTATTACTACTGCTACTACTACTACTATTACTACTACTACCACTACCACTACTACAACTACCACTACCACTATTACTATTGCTACTACTACTACTACTGCTACTACTACTGCTACTACTACTACTATTACCACTATTACTACCACTACTACAACTACTACTACCACTACCACTGCTACTACCACTATTACTACTACTGCTATACTACTGCTACTATTACCACTACTACTACTACCACTATTACAACTACCACTACTACTACTACCACTATTACTACTTCTACTACCACTACTACTGATACTACCACTACTACCACTATTACTACTACTACTGCTGCTACTATTACCACTACCACTACTACAACTACCACTACTACTACTACCACTATTACTACAACTACTACTACAACTACTACCACTACCACTACTACTACTATTACTACTAACTACTACAGAACTTTACTTTTGCTTTATTTTAAGTTGACCACATTAACTACAACACAAAGCCAATATTTGACGTGTGTCTTTTATCCAGACATCTGTCTTCTGTCCACCATGTCCTGTGAGCGTTAAGCCTTACCTCACAGATCTGGATGGCGTAGCTGAGCAGAGTGTTGAGGTTGGTCTTGCTTTTGCACCTGGGCAGGTATTCCTTCAAACTTCCCAGTGGAAGATACTCCATGATCAGCTTGATGGCCTGACCGCCTACGAGAACAATTACACACAAATACATCAGACGTGGTGGAAACTAATTCAACAGCAGAATTAGACTTTAATACAGCAGACGAAAAAGGTTTTTCAACATCCTTAATATTTTATGCAATATCAAATATTATCATGAAATATTCCCGGGAAAGTTTTAATTATTTGCAAGGTGGGTGTGGGGCCAGTTCCACGATGTTGGAGCATTCATCCCAACTGGACGCTTCAACTTGACATCAGGTTTTGTACACATAATAATAATAATAATAATAATAATAATAATGGATTAGATTTCTATAGCACTTTTCAAGGCACCCAAAGTACTTTACATTATTGATCCATTATTCATTCACTCTCACATGTTCCCTCTGGTGGTGGTAAACTACATATGTAGTCACAGTTGCCCTGGGGCAGACTGACAGAAGCATGGCTGCCATTTCGCGCCTACGGCCCCTCTGACCACCACCAAACATTCATACGCATTCATACACCAGTGTGAGTGACACTGGAGGCAAGGAGGGTAAAGTGTCTTGCCCAAGGACACAACGGACTGACTAGGACAGAGCGGAAATCGAACCACCAACCCTTCGGTCAATGGACGACCCACTCTCCCAACTGAGCCATGGCCATCTGGCAACCAGCTGTTTATAGTGACAGGATTAAAGCATAAACACTATAACTCATGTTTTGTTATAACTTTGAGCATTCAGCCATTCTGCCCCTAAACTCTGGAACTCCTTACCCACTCACCTCCGTCAAATAAACTCTCTGGACACTTTCAAATCTCAAATCAAAACATACCTCTTCAGAGCTGCCTATTCATTGTAATTTTTAACTGTATTTTAACTGTATTTTTAATCTGTTTTTTATGTAAGGTGTCCTTGGGAGTCTTGAAAGGCGCCATCAAATAAAATGAATTATTATTATTATTATTATTATTTTGTAACTTTGCGGAGGTTTACAGTCGACATCTGATATTATAACATTGTATGTTTGTAGAAAAGCATGGATCTGCTTTAAAGGACTCATTCTATGGTTATTTTATTACTATTGTTGTTCTTCATTGTTATTGAATTCAGTGTGTGTTGTTCTATTTAAAAAAGCGTCCAGATTATTTTGTTTCCAGATGTTTTAGGAGGGTAGAAAAATGACACAACAGAGTTTACTTCTACTTCGTCATACATGTCCAGTAATGAGGCGTCTATGATCGGCTCAGAATGCGTGAAGCAACACCCCCCCCTGGCTCTGTGTGTGTTTACCATCCCAGAGTAACATCCATGTAGGTTTGGTGTTGGTGCTTGTTCTGAAAACGTTCAGGGGAAAAAAGGAGGTTTTATTTATAGAGAGCATATGAACCAGTTTGATCCAACAGTTTATTTCCAGTTTGTGCAGCAGTTACTGTGGCGCTGTCTTCTCTTGTAGATGCGATGTGAACGTGTTCAATAAAGTTTGACTGACTTATCTGTTTTGTTTCACTTAATGCACCTTATAATCCAGTGTGCTTTAAATGTGGAAACATTTTTTTTTAAATCAACCATTCATTGACAGTGCGCCTTATAATCCAGTGAGCCCTATAGTGCAGGTAAGTGTCTATTCTGAAAAGATGCAGATGATTCTTTGTACAAATAGTGTTTGCACCGTCTCCATCTTACCTTCTTCTTGACAAATGCCTTTGTATTTCACGATGTTGTCATGATACAGTGCCTTCAGGATGTCAATCTCAATTGCCAGGTTGTTCACCTGTTCCTCTCGGTTCTCAGGCTTCAGTGACTTCACCGCCACCAGTTCACCCGTTTTGTCACCATGTGGATCATAGCGGCACAGTTCCACCTTCCCAAAGTGACCCTACACAAAAACCAAAACAAATGTGAATCATTTATACAGTTTCATGTGACCAACTGTATCAACTCATTCCTTTATTTTTGCAGCAGCTTCTGCATTTATTTGTCATATTTTCCTGACTATACGACACTAAAAAAGGCTTTAATTTTCTCCAAAAACCGCAGTACGCCTTATACTGTATATGGATTAATTCTGGCTGAGCTTAGTGACTTGAAATTTTGACTTTTTATATCATGCTTTTTGTCTCATGATTTTGACATTTTGTGTCATGTTGTTAACTTTTCATCTCATAATTTGGCTTTTTATATCATAATTTAGACTATTTCTCTAATAATTTTGGCTTTTAATCTCATAATTTTGACTTTTTCTCTAATAATTTTGGCTTTTAATCTCGTGATTTTGACTTTTTATCAGTGCACATTATAGTGCAGAAAATATGGTACATTTAAAGGCAAAAATCACCAGAGGAATAGTCATATTCCAGATGGCATTCATTAACACCAATGAGCTGATGTGAACCATAATCTATAATCTAAGTATCTACAGCAGGGGTCTCAAACATGCGGCCCGGGGGCCAAGTGCAAATATGAACAAATATGAACACTCTGAAAAGTATCAAGAAAATTAAGCACAATTTTAACTATTTTTCTGCTTCTTTTACAAACAGTTTAGTATTTTTCTAGATCCAATCCATAATGCACATGGGCAAATGTTAAATTGAGGCATTATACTGGAAAAACTGCCCTTATTTTTCTTAAGAAAATTCATTTTGTTTCATGTTATTCACATCTTTTTTGTTTGGATAGTTTCTAAAAGTAAATATTTTCATAATTTAATTGGTTTTCTTTGCACTAAAACAAAGACAAATCTGGAGTTATCTTTATTTATAGATTATTCTAATATTTCACTGGTTGAATCAAGGTGAATGTGGCCCCTGAAAAAAATTAAAGACCCCTGATCTACAGTCACTTTCATTTTCACATTGAACATCTTCATTAAAATAGAATTAATAGTAAATGTGAAACAGAGCGAGGCCAGTTTACCTCTCCAAGGTCCCTGATCCTTTTCAGGAATCTCTTTTCAAAAACTGTTGGGTCGACTTCTTGTGTGGGCTGAGTTTGGAAAGAAGGATCTGAGAGAGAAAAAAACAAACAAATCAGGTCAAACGTGATTATACGATGAACTTTTCACCAAAAATAGACCTGACTGTAAATCATTTATACATTTTAAAGTAGTCAATCATATTCTAATTTTACTTTCTATCCTTTTTATTTTGAAGAAGATCAACATCCACTGTAAACACCTGAGTGTCAAAAGATGACATAACCCAGTAGTTTTCAAATGGTGGGGTGGTCCTCCCCTGGGGTGGGGGAGGGGGGTTAACCTGTAAACATGTAGTTAATTAACTATTGTACATATTAGCGCCAAAAATCACACCTCAAGTGAAAATGAGAGAAAATGTTAAGATGTCTTAAAAGAGACGTTAAAAACATACACAGATGTGGAAATTTGTTATAGAAAAAAAAAAAGTTAAAGAAAACAAAACACAATCATATTAAAATATGGGGAAAAAAGATGTTCGAAACATTAAAGAAAAATATTTAAAAAGATGTTGACATTAAAACACACAGATGTTAAAATGTGTTTTAAAAATATATTTTAGTGCTTTAAAATGTTTTCTAAATAAATAGATGGGGGGGGGGGCACAGCTGCATTTGGGTTGCTTTAGGGGAGGCTCAGTGTCCCACACTTGGTAAACCTGTGACATAACCAACAGTACTGACTGTAACTGGGCTAAAAAGGACTGCAGTGTGTAGATGTGGTCAGCAGGTGGAGAAAGTGAGTCTATTTTGTTACTATGGGGCCCAGCTGAGGGGGGGATCAGTGATAATGTACCCAGTGAACTTCCTCATCTTGACTGAGTAAACAACTCTGCACTACTTACTGTTATGTGTGACACCAAACACCAAAACATTCAGGTCATATTCCACCTGTAAACAACTAACATTTTGGAATTTTTGGAACCTGTATGTGCTTCCACACAGCAGGCGTGTTCTTTAACTGTATACTCATGGATTCCTTGTCAGTTTTTGGTTGTTGTTTTAGATCAAAGATAATAAAACTGTTTAAGATCTAATAAAGACACGGTGTGACTTTTGCAACATACCTCCAAAATTATTTTTAGGGGTAATGCGTGAACTGGAATTAAGCCTTAATGTTACCTGAGGTTTTACTATAAATGCACATAATATCATATCAGTTGGAGACACCAGGTCAATTACTGTATTTTCCAGTCTATAAGACGCACTTAAAACACTTTAATTTTCTCCAAAAACCACACTGCGCTTTATATATGGATTAATTCTATTTTTTCTTAGTGACTTGGAATTTAGACTTTTTAAAATCAGAAATTTGATCATTTTGACTTTTTAATCTCTTTTTATCTCATAATTTTCTTCATGTTAGTCTCCGCCCCTTCCAGGAGGCTCATGGGGCATGAGATCAGAAAATTAATGAATGGTATTCAATGGAAAATAAAATGCTAAAATGCCCTGAATCACACACATGTTGTAGCTCATAATAAATGATAATTATTGATGTGTTTCAACTGCTTCTGTTAACCAACAGCTGATTCATTTGTGAGTAAAACCCGTTAATAATTTGGACTACACGCCTGGCGCACATGTGACGTCACCACAGACTCCACAGCTGAGTGGAGTGTGACGTCACATACTCCACTATCGTCGTCTCTTACTAAACCCACATAAACCTAATGTCACGTTTGCTTCCCGTCAAAAACAGGTGGTCTGCCTATGCCACATCAAATATTCATTATTAACCGCTATCATATGTGAATTTCAGAGCATTTGTCAAACAGAATCAGAATTTAGTTTGACTCGCTCCATTCACTCCCATTCAAATTTTTTTGCGAGCTAAGCACCCATGGACCGGAAGTACAAGGGTGTGACGTAGCCTCTCCATAGTCACAGAGAACAGCAATCACAGACAGTATAGTAATCAATAAATACATGTTGAATAAAGAACAATAATTAATATAGTACAGGATAAAAACTGGAATTATAAAAACTATGTTTCATTTGTATTTATTCTTATACTTTATTCATTTGTTATCTTTAAATGTGCAAAATAAAATAAAGTAATGCACACGGTGAAGATTCCCTCATACGTACTTTTTCCCTCCAACCTGTCTATATCCCTGACGATGGCTCTGAAAAAAGGCCTCTTCTTGGGGTCGTAGGTCATGCAGTGGGTCATCAGTTGAGCCAGCTCCTTGCAGTCCGGTGTGGCAAGTTGGCATTCGGTCTCGTAAAACCTCTCCTTCTGCTCGACAGACACAGACACATCCAGCATTAATAACAAACACACGCCTGTGGAGGTTTATTATTTATTATAAAGCTCCTCATTAGCTTCCAACACAGCGGTTACTATTCTTCCTGAGGTCTGTTAAAATAAATACAAGAGGACTTTACAAAATACATACACAATGGATTAGATTTCTACAGCACTTTTCATACATAAATACAAACAAATATACAATTCATTGTTATCAGCAAGCTGCAAATGTCATCTTAACACATAAAGCTTAGAACATTTTAACTTTTACTTTACAGACACTTGACTTTAGCCTAGCTGTGCTATCCCTATTCATTCCATGTATGGGTCTAGTCATGCTTCATAGGGTAAAAGGTTGTCATTCAAATCATCTGTACTCAATAGGGGATTCCCACTTCTCGTCACGTCATAGAGCGCCTCCATTTTGACGGTGCTAATGCTAACTACTGAACCTCCAGTAACATTAGTCTCCTCCAGAAACAGCAGAAACCAACAATGACTTAGTGCAATCGGATACAATCAAAAACATTAACCTGCTAAGAGCATAGCCTAATGTCGTATCCCAACAGAAAAACATGGAGTAACAAGTGGTTGTCTGTAATTAACAGGAAAAACTGATGACAGTGTTTGTTGTCCAACGCACCACATGAATCAAATTTTTACAGTGTTTGTCTGTAAGCTTTTTCCATATTTCACCTTTATGAATGGCAAACTTTGGTACTCTAAAAAAACTCCCTTTTCCTCCTCTCGGTAGAACGATTGGTGCGGCCGTAAACTACAGAAAATAGCCATTTTTGTCAAGCTACTTCACTTCCTGCCCTCCGTTTGAAAACTGCACGTTGATTATATAGCAATGTAACGTCATGTGAAGTCAGCCTATTAATTTACATGAACATTAATTTAAGTAATTGCATATCCAGCCTTGGTCTTCAGTGTGTGGCCATTACCTCTGTTAGTCTCTTGTCTTTCAGAGGGACCTCTCCATCATAACAGATCTCCCACAGTGTCGTACCAAAACCCCATTTATCAGCTGCAACGTTCAGGGACGACACACTCTTCACACACTCTGGAGCGATCCACGGGATGCGATGCACACATTCTGCAGGGATTTGAAAAACAACATGAATTCCATCTTCAGCCGAAAAGGAATAAACATGTACAGTCTCAGATTATTCATAAAGGAAAAGGAAAAGGCAGAGGATCATGGGAAATACAGTAGTGGAAAAAGTTTTCACACACTCTTAAAATTTTACAAACTTTCTATCTATAATACTATAGTGAAATATTTACATAAAACGATATGTCTGTATATCAGAAAAACTAATGAAAATTATTATTATTATTATTATTATTATTATTGTTTACAAGACAAAAAAAGAAGAAGACTAAATTATTGACAGTTTCACCATGTAATGTCCTGGATGTTTTTCTGCTGAAACATTTAGTTTTAACCTGGACAGAACTGAGCATGTGCAGAAGGCAGCATATGGGTTTGGAGAAGGGAACAATACTGGGCAGATTACAGTCATTTAAAAATAATTCTTAATTCACTTTTATAATACTCATCCAAGGGTTTGTATGTCTTTTTTTTTTTATCTTATTTTATACTTAAATTCTTAATTTTATACTTTTATAATTCTTTACCTTATTTATGCGCAGGGAGAAGGCACAACCTCATTATATTTTGTTATAATGACAATAAAGGCTATTCTGATTCTTAATGCAATGATAATAATAATGATAATAATAAGGGATTAGATTTATATAGCACTTTTCAAGGCACCCAAATCACTTTACATTATTGATCCATTATTCATTTACTCTCACATGCTCGCTCTGGTGGTGGTAAACTACATATGTATCCACAGTTGCCCTGGGGCAGACTCACAGAAACGTGGCAGCCATTTCACCCCTATGGTCCCTCTAACCACCACCAAACATTCATACACATTCATACACCAGTGTGTGTGGCACCAAAAGCAAGGAGGGTGAAGTGTCTTGCCCAAGGACACAATGGACAATATATCACAAGTACATGGGACGTGCAAAAACATTTTCCCAGCACTGTAATTACTGGGCTTGAAATTTTTGTTTGGTTTGATACATAAACTAGATTACATAATTCGGTCTTTAGTTGTCCTTTAATTGATCGGAAAAGGTGATAAAACTCTGAAATAAGGAGTTTTGTGGGGGGTTTTCTTATAAATATGAGTAGAATTTGATAACTGTCTATGTTTTATGTCTCATGGACTTATGATATCTCATTTTTCTTTACTGCCCTTTAGTTACAATATTTTTTGCCCGAAAACAATTCTATATGAAATTAAAGTTACAATAACAGGAGAGGCTGGATCACGCTAATCTGAATTTTGATAACCCTCCATGACACATTTCCCAAACAGAATACGACAATAGGAAAGTGTTTCCCAATGTCACTGTGGGTGAAATACAGACGTAACCTTTTTGTCACGCAAAGACTTTAGGTATTAGGATTAGAAGAGAAGCTTTGTCTTTAACAGGCTAAAGAATAGCGTAAGCTGTATGTCACACAGCGTCTAAAGCCCTTTAAGTAACACATGTGATGTAGACGGTAAAGGAATAAAACTCTTGTGACTGACATTTAACTGACACTGAGCTTTTTAAATGCAAATATTCTAATACTGTCAGTGATACCAGTGTTTGGAATTAACATAATTCCTTAAGGTCTATGATTACTGGGAACAGAAATCCTCCATACAGCACTTTTAAGGGCCTGATCATTCCACGAATCACCTTCACGTAAAATGTTCATCTCTGAATATGAAACAAAATTCAAGTTACGAAACAACCCCCCCCCCCCCCCCCCGAAAAATATATGTACTGTACATTTGTATGAAGCATCCTATTCGCTATTAGATAGAGCTGTTCTCCAATTGGCTATCTCCTAACACCCCACTGACCTCCCATTGGCTAGGAGGGAGCTACCCATGATGCTTTTCGTGTGCCCTCAACCCTCATTGGTCATGGAGTTCTAACACACATTAACGGTACAGATTGACCTCAACACTGTTTTATTTGTTTGTTTGTTTGTTTGTTTGTTTTTGTAACATCCTGAGATCCACACCATTACGTTGTAAGTGCACCCAGCTCATGAGAAATGATTGACAGGAGGAAAAAAGGCAGACGAAGGGCAGAGTGGAGAAGTGGGGAAGATGGAAACAGATATGAGGGTGGGAAAGAAGATAATAGACAAGAAGTAAGAAAGACAGAAAAGGAAAGTGAGGAAGTGGAGAATAGATCAGAGTTTGAGGAAAGATATTAGAGAATGCTCGGAAATAGAGAGAGAGGGGGGGGGGTTGCGCTCCCCAAGGGGTTGTCCATGCTTTATCTGCAGCTGCTACATGTTCCATCAAATCTATGTTCAAGGACACTGATCTGTGACTGGAAAAATGGTTGATCAGCAAAGTAATGTAGACAGACGGAGAAATGTGAAGAGTTCTGGGAAAAAAACAAAAAAAGGGAGTGGGAGGGGGAGGGGCATTTCCCAGGGTCTGCGGCAACGGACGTTTGGACAGAACAGATTTGCAGTCTGGCCTGTGGTTTCCCAGTCCATTGTTTACATTACATAACTTCTACTTCTAATAGATAAGCAGAAATATGAGGCGCCCATGTGAGGGTAACTGCAGTCTGACAAATGCCCTTGTTGAGTCGTCTTTACTGAACACAGAACTGAGATTTTTACAAACTGAATTAAAGCCTGAGAGGGAGAGTGTACAGGGCAATGTGCATTGATTTTGTGCCAAATATGATTCCGGTTACTGACAACCTTGGCTTGATCGGAAATGTTTTTTTTCATGCATTGTTTTTCTTTCTCCTTTATTTCATGGGAATAAACGAGAGTCGATGAGACAGCCGTTTCTCTAGAAAGCTGAAAGTAATTAAATAAATACTCAGACCGTGTAGACAGATGCGAATGGAGGAAGTCAACAACTAAATATTTCATAGAATTTTAAATATCATTATTTCCAGACCTGAGTTCATGTTGTTTTACTTATTTATAGTAGAATCTGGACTTCAGTAATGTGTCCCAAAAGTGGTTGGGAGAGATTATTGGAATCACTGTGTGTGTGTGTGTGTGTGTGTGTGTGTGTCCCCACAGAGACAACTCAATGAACACTTGAGATATGACCATGAAATTACATGGGCATATACATATAGCTAATGCGCATCAGATACAATGAGCAATTTGAGTAAAGGTCAAAGGTCACAATGAACTCAAGGGTCAAAATGACTAACTCAAGAACAGAGGGTCACAGAACTTTCAGATTGGCACCAAACGATGTGAAATGAAGATTTCTACAATTCTCATAATTGGTGTTATCACCTACGACCAATAGTTTTTGAGATCTCTGGAGGTCAAAGGTGACATGTTGCAAAATTAACTTGTGTAACACTGTGTGTGTCAAACATAGACATATCACACTGTAACTTAATCAATACTGGATATATTATCATAATATTACACGCACTGACGCATATATACATATAATGAAATTATCTATATTGAAAAAGGTCAAAGGTCACATTTAGCAGAAAGGTCAAAATCACATTATTGGCTCTAATTCAAGAACACGTTGTCATAGAAACTTGAGATTGACACAAAATAGGTGCGGGATTAGACATTCTCTGAATACTTAGTTAGTTTTGGTTTCATTTCCAGCTAAAGAAAGTAGAAGTTAATGTGAAATGTTCTATTGTAGCTGCTCAGTTTAGTTTCACTTTTTGTCATTGTGTGTGTGTGTGTGTGTGTGTGTGTGTGTGTGTGTTTTGTACTCACCCTCTCTGCTGAGTACTGTGATTGGTATTCCTGGATCGCTGAGTTTGATGAAGGGCCCTCCTTCATCGGTCTCCAGTCCATCCCTGGCCAGCAGGATGTTTTTGGCACAAACATATCCATGGACCAGCCTTTTGTCCTCCTGTGGACACACAAAGACAAAACAATCAGTCTATTGGTTCTACGTATGAGGCTTTGTTTAAGGCAACCCTCAAGTTAACTTCCAGTCTGTTCCAATCATTAAAACTTTACAGAAGTGAATGATTGATTGATTTGTTTCCACTTCTTAACACTGCTAAACTTTTTTATGTGAAGCCTTGAAGCGGTCTGGAAACCACTTTCAGGTTTGAATATTTTTTTTTTACTAGTTAAAAATAATAATGGTTTCACATAAGTGGGGTATTTTAAATAATCTGAAGCCCCTTAGGGATAATCTTGTCCCAGGGCTATATTCATAAAGATTCCTCATGCAAAAAGTTCCTCCTAATGAGGGGAACTTGTACAAAGTACTTATTATGGGAGAGGTCTGAAAATGTAATGGATGGATGGAGACAGACGGATGAAACGCTCCAGAGATCCTAAGGTAAAAAAGTTTTAATAGGAGAGGAGAAAATACTGAAGGTACAAAGAAGCAGAGTTATTATAGCTAATGAAAACTTACAAATTGCTGTTTTTAGCTATTTTTTTGGTATATGGCACAGGTGTCAAACATGTGGCCCTGGCACCAAATCTGGCCCTTTCGATGAATTTATGAAATGCAAACATTACACTAAAATATAAATCATTTTTAGCCTAGCCGCGCTAGACACCCCTAGCTACAGCAAATTATAATGTTCTACCGTAGTAATCTAGTTTCGTTCAATATAACTTTTGGCTAGATTTCCCTGAAACTGGTCGACCAATCACGGTGAAGACTAGAGTCAGAGGGCGGGTGGAAACAACCGGAAACCACTATAGAAGAAGAAGAACAACAACAACAGGTGTAGATTTCCTTTTATCAAAGATGAGTGAAGAATGTGAAGAAGCGACAACAGTCGTTCAGCTCCATAATCCTCCATTTTGTTTAGTCATTCCTAACTTTCTCTGAACTCCTCTGTGAACTTTCAGGCGCTCTAACTACGTCATCCTAAAGATTACGCTGATTGGTTGTAGTACCGTCCTATTGCGTGCAGAGGATTTGAAAGACAACCTTTTAGCCCCGCCTCCTCTGACTATGAAGCACCACTAGACCCATACATGGAATGAAAAGCGATAGCATGGCTAGGCTAAATTATTTTAGTTCATGTTTCACATTCAGACCAATTCAGTCTCATAATAACCTATAAATATTCACAAGTAAAAAAATATCTTTGTAAATGTAATTTTTTTTAATTTAGTGTCACAAAAACAAAGTATAATTTCACCAAAAAACCTCAATAATCAGAACAAATATGAAAAATTGGAAATGTCTTCAGAGAAGTAAGTACAATTTTAATAATATTCCACATTTTACTAAATATTTTGTGCATTTGTAGATCCACTGTGATCTGTAAGTTAGAATGTATATGTGTAAATGATAAACTAAACCCTAATACTGTTTGTTTTCATGTCATTTCAATTCGGAATTAACATTTTCAACAGGAGGTAGGTCTTTACAGTATATGGTTGGAATTAAACAGGAAATAAAACTCCCATGGAAGCAGGCTGCACCAGAGGCTGTGAGCACAAAGCGAAGGTCAGCAGTCGTTTTATTTTCCCCACTCACTAAGTAGCTGAGAGCTGAGGCCAGCTGCTTGGCCACTTGGAACTTCCACGGTGTGCTGAGCTGGCTCTGCTGTCTCCTCATAAACTGGTCCAGTGGTCCGAGCTGGACAAACTCCTCCACCATGATATCTGTGGACGATGAGACGATGAGACACAGCCCACAGCCCACAGCCTTTACACACACCTGCCCACATGTCCATATAACACTTACTCTCCTGGTAGCGAACACACACTCCATAAAGCAGGACGATGTGTTTATGGGACACTTGCCGCATCATACTGGCGGTTTCAAAAAAGGCCTGACAACAGAATAAAAAAAAAAAAAGTCAATATCAATAACCTCAAACTACCTAATCAATGTCTATGCTCTAATAACATTTACAAAATAAATTTAGTAGCGTGTAGAGTATGTAACTAAAATAATCCAAACCCCACCCGTCACATATACTGTATCTTATTCTGCATTGATCCAGCTGATGTCATCATGTCTATATATATGTGCAAAATCTGAAGGAGATCTAAACAAAATGTATGTTTTTATAGACATGAAATGTTGTGCATTATAAGTAAGGGGATCAAAAGAAGAAAGATTTTAAAATGTTTTTAACTTTTACCTACCCCCCCCCCCCCATATTAAATGACATCTGTTCTGAGTCAATGTAGATCTAT
The DNA here is from genome assembly GCA_020466265.1 of Siphamia tubifer. NCBI lineage: Eukaryota > Metazoa > Chordata > Actinopteri > Kurtiformes > Apogonidae > Siphamia > Siphamia tubifer. Next base: position 5,661,884 of record CM035786.1, on the reverse strand, counting down.
AAACTAAATTTGGTATGAATTCATCTGACAGTTTTAACAAAAAAACAAAATTAACATCTGGTTATGTGGGTGGATGTACGAGTGTGTGTCTCACCAGGGAAATGTCTCTGTGTCCAGATCCCAGCACCTTCAGGACCACCTTGACGTCCTGGAATGACGAGTAGCTGACATCCTCCTCTTCCTCATTCTTCACCCTCAGTGTACCTGAGTAAATGTTTGTTTTTGTACCCACACCGAGATGCTCCTCCTGATGAAAGAAAGAATCAAGACAAGAAAGAATAACATAAAATAGTTGAACTGAAGGTGTTTCCAAGGGTGGTTAGGGGTGTATGAGTTTAAAAACAACAAGAACTTCTAAGTTATTTTAAATTTTTTCCCATCTTCAACCACAACACAGCAGTAAAATATGATCATAATTAGCGATAAATAATGAAAACTGCAGATTTTAATGTAAAAAAAAAGTCAAATTACATGAGAATCTTTATTAACAAAATCCTTTTACAAAAATCTGAATAAATACCTGAAGAAATATGAGGCACCTGAAATATCTGATAATTTTACAAATATCCTGCCTGTAACTAAATGTTTAGTGTATGTGTAATTGAAATGTAAGTTGTTCTGCACATGTGCAAATGACAAAACTGAAAATGGTTAAAATTTTACTTTTTTCTGAAGACGTGTCAAGTTGTTGATGTTCTTCACATTTTGAGGGAAACATTATAGATGTAAACATTATCATAATGTAATGTTACTCTTTCCATTGTTATTATTTTACTGGTTTGGTCCTTTTGAGATCATATTGGGCTGAATGTGGAACTGAACTAAAATGAGTTTGACACCTCTGATCTAGAAAATACCACCAAACTAAAACATTCTTCTACATGAAAATACTAATCATTTGCTTCTGTACTGGATAAATATATGATACTTAATACAAAATGAAAATACAAGTACAGAAATAAGATCTCCATCATAACCAAATATATAATTTGAAATATTATAAATCTGCTGCTTCTTTATTCCAGACACTTTCCTATATTCTTGCTTAACTGTACATAACATAGGATAGTAAACATAAAACTAAACAAAACACAGAAGCACATCAGTCCAGTCATGCAAAGCAGATATAAAATGTGCAAATTAATATCGAATACAAAAAAGGAAATATCACTACATGCAAATTCAATGTTCGCCTATGGTGCAAATAAGGTGTAAAAAAAACTGTGTTTTCTTCTGTCAGACATAGCACGCTTGAGGAAAACAATATACAAAACCTGTGGTATATTCACACACTGTTTATAAATGCATCAAAAACTAAGCAATAAAATCCAAATAAAGTAAAGTTTTAGTTGTGATACTAGATTAAAATAGAGAGCGGTTTGTGGAAAAGATTAGTAGAACACTCCTCGTACCTTTTACTGCCTGGTACAACTAAAGGTACATTTGTTTGGACAAATATAATAACAAAAACTAATTAATTTCAGAGCTGACATCTATCCATTTTCCATGATTATTGATAATAACCAAAATCACTTCAGTTCTTATATCAATTTCTATGTCATTGTACTGACAAAAACACTGCTTTTACTCATCCCATGTTTTCTTCTCTGTTTTAGTCACATGATACTAATTGATCGGCCAGCCAATTTAATTTATATCTGCAGGTAGCTACTTAGCACGCAGTGCGATGCTTCAATTCTCACATTCCAATGTCCTAAAGTGGTATATTTATCCTCACGATAGGTTGTAATCTGACATGTGTAGCTTCATTAAGTGAAAGGAAAAACCAACAGCATTTCAACTGCATCTCAGTTGTAGAACTCCTCTGGAAATTAAACAGTTATGCTCAACGTTGTGGCCACGAGTGCGTGAGGAATGTGTCGACTATGCTAGCCCCCTCGCTATGTTATGATCTAAACTATAGTAACAGACAATCTGAGTGAAAAGTTAACAAAAAGAGGACGCAAAACTAACATGTGAACGTTTTATATCATTGTCATCTAATGTGCTTCATTTTTCACAATGTTTACATGTTTAGTTTGATTGTGAACAACAAATGGATCATGTGGAAGATTATTAGTCCCTATTCCCAGTTGGTATTTATTTATTTGGTATTTATTCATTTTATATTCATTTTATATGTTGTTTTAATGTTAAATTTTCTATAAATCATGTTCAAATGTATAAGTGTTGTGTGTCCTCTAATTAGTATATTTAAGCATGCCAATTAAGGACAATACAATAGCATATCGGCCAAAAATAAATAAATAAATAAAATCAGCCATCGGATTTACAAAAATCCATATCAGTGAACCTCTACATGACACACACAGGAGTTAGGACTTGATTGCATAACCATTGTTTTTGATGATTTGTGATTGTCTAATAATTTTGCTGTGACTGTAACAGCTCATCGTTGTACCTGTTCAATCTCCTCTTTGAGAATGCGATGGAAGCTGAGCTGGCTTTCCTGACTGGTCGTCTGAGGGACGGGTGCTCTGTCTTTAGTGGCCACCATCAGGTTGGACACCTCTGCAAAACAATAAACAAAGACACATGTTGCAGTTTGGTCTTTATATGTCACTTCTGCAGTCTTTTTTTATTATTATTATTCACTTTTTTTTTAAGTTTTCCACTTTTTTTTCTTGACAAAACAACAACAAAAAATCTGCCAATAGAACAAATAAATATTATATTGGTAAGATTTCTTCACATAAGACTTTCCAGATCTACTGTCTAATAATCAGTTCTTATAAATCACTCAAAAGTTCATTTTCAGGTGATTTTGTCTTCATTTTAAATATGATGAAATATTCAGACTAGAAATGAGGAAAAATTCACTTGGTTGAATTTAGACTTTTGTAGTGTAAAGAGGAACTTTTAGTGAAAAGTGAGAACTTATTTTTAAACAATAGATCTTGAAAATCTTATTTCAAGAAAGCCAAGGTACCAAGGTAATTTTCTTTTTTTTTGCTTCATTCAAGCAAAAATATTTTGGATTATTATTTTTTTAACTTGTTTTTAGAGAGGGCTTTTTCAGTGCAGACTTGCATGAGTGTCTCGGGGTTTTTTTATTTTATAACAATATCAACAATATTTTGGTTAAGCATTATCTTTTTCTTTAACATAACTATTTAAACTCCCAAGATAAATAACTTTACATTCCCTGGTTATTACATATCTCAAAAACGTATGTAGGCTTAAGTTTCTCGTTTTAAAATTCAACCCACAGAGCTATGACGCACCTTTGTGTTGGTTAATTCTACTTCACAAATTATATATTTGCTTTGATAGTTGTCATCCTGTCATTTCTAACACTTGTCTGCTGTGGTTTAACTGTCACAAAACATTATGGCAACAATAAAAACAGTGATGATGTTGACAATGAGCTAATCTAAACCTGAACCAAAGGGTGTTAACATGACATTCAATAGGCTCTCATAATTACATCAGTGTTTCAAACATGGGGCGGCCATAGCTCAGGTCTGTCCTAGTTAGTCTGTTGTGTCCTTGGGCAAGACACTTCACCCCCCCCCCCCCCCCCCCTTGCCTCCAGTGTCACACTGGTGTATGAATGCGTATGAATGTTCGGTGGTGGTCAGAGGGGCTGTAGGCATGAAATGGCTGCCACGCTTCTGTCAGTCTGCCCCAGGACAACTGTGGATACATATGTAGTTTACCACCACCAAGGGAGCATGTGAGAGTGAATGAATAACGGATCACTAATGTAAAGAGCAATAGAAATCTAATCCATTATTATTATTATTATTATTATTAGATTCTATAGCTATTCTGGTCGGGTTGCCATATTGATTTTGTGTTTATGTTTTTCTACTTACAGAGTGTGTCTTTGTTACTCTATGATATGTGTGTCTCTACGTGTGTGTCTCAGTCAGAGCTAATGTGACAAAAGCAGCGCACTGTGGTTTAAGAGGGTGGGTGTGTCTGCACTTTGTCAACGCAGCCTATATATCCAGCCAAATAATGTTGCAAGCACAGCTCCATGATATGCAACATGCATGCAACACAAACACACAACCTACCACAAAACACAACACACTGCACTACACCTATAGCACTCCTCCATACATGCTTATGGTGTATATTCTGTTCAAAGATATGGAAAAACAGATTTTACTTGCCAACTAAGTACATTTAACAACCAGAAGCTGGAGTTAGAGTTGCTGTGGATGATGGGTACCAAAGCATAAACACTTAGACAAACTCAACACAACAGCTTCCCCTTTCTTTTGACTTCCTCTAATGCAGCTTTAAACCAAACTCTAACCCTGTCATGCAATATGTGATGTTATCAACACCACAGTAACCCCCGCCAAAACAAACAAAAACACCTCATCTCATCCATGCACGCCAACAGGTTGAGCTCCACTTTTTCCTACATGAGGTAAACAGAAAACAGAGTGCTACTCCGGCTCAGGAAATCCACATTTACAACTCTCTTCCTCCCTGACACCGTTTCATATCAGCGCAAAGACACAGACGCATGTTGATGTGAGCGCTGCTTCACTGCCTCGGTTAGTGAGAGACGCTCTGGCTTTCTTCTAAAAGGCGTCTCCAAACCCACTCACATTACGGAGGGAGAACAAACCTCTGGGAGCAGAGACCCCATGTAATATAACAATCATGTGTGGTGCCGCCACACCCAACTGTGATGAAGCCAAAGAACAGTAGTGAAGTGTTCTACTGCACATAATGTGGAGAACCATTCCTCTGTTCATCTGCCCTGTTTTACACATTTATTTATGTGCATCGTCCAACACAAAGCTGCCCAAGCTAGATTTATTTAAGGCCACTATCGAGGGACTATGGGGAAAAAGAGACTTATTTTGTCATTTGTAGTTTCTACATAAACATTTGGGAGTCCTAAAATCAACTTTAATGTTTCTAAATGTCTACCAAAAAAAATAAGAGCCGCTTGAATTTCATTGGTTTAAAAGATTGTATTTGACGTCACATTTACATTTTTGTCTCATACTTTACTTGCCCAAAAAGTACTGGTTTATACTGTATCTCATCCTTAATTAATCTAGGTGTGACATATTATTACCCCTCCCTCCTGAAGGGGAAAGCGGTATTGTTTTTGATGTGGTCGGTCTGTTTATCTGAAAGCAGCTTTACATAAAAACTACTGGACTGATTTCTATTACATTTTCAGGAAAGGTGCGAGATCGTCCAGAACAGATCCCAGTAAATTTAGGTGAATGTAGGTCAAAGGTCAAAGTCACATTGGCCAAACATTTATTTTCACAATGATAAGAGATAGCGCAAATCAGGTAAATAGACTTAGCTTATATAGCACATTTTATACACCAGTTAGTGCCCAGAGTGCTTTACAATTCCTCACATTCTCGCACACACACACACACCAGTAGACGGCTGCTTCCAACACACAGGCGCTGCGTGTCCCTCCTGGGAATAATTCAGGGTTCAGTGCTTTGCCCAAGGACACATTGACATGTGGACAGACAGAGTCGGGATTTGAACTGCCAACCCTTTGATCATTGTACAACCCACTATCCCAACTGAGCCACAGCCGACCCTACAGGTAAAATGTGTGCAATGGGGGGGTGGGGTTTGTTCTGCCTGGTACCACTGGTTTATAATTAGACTAATTCACCCCCAACCGTGACACTGGGGAAAAATATTAAATCACTTGTGCTTGACAGATTGTTTTGAATACCAGCCGTAAAGGCTCGAGAATTGACCCTATGTAACCAAAATCACTTTACCTTACATAATCAGACGCCTGACATCCTCCACTCCTCCATTCCTAGAACAATTTCACCAAAATTGTATGATGGGAATCCAGCAGGATAAACCCAGTTGAATCTTAGACTGGACCTTTAAGTACGCTTGTAATTCCTCTGTGTTCTTAAACATCAGTTCAACAGTGTGAGCTTAACCCACCACGAATGCACCTTGTGTGTATGTGGGTGTGTTTTTAACGTACCTCTGGGCTGTGGAGGGCAGCAACGCATCAGCTGGAAATGGAGATTTTCTGTGCGAAGGCTCTGGCCCTCCAGGTGCTCCAGCAGCTCTTTGAGAGTGGGCCGCAGTGTTTCGGTGCCATACAGACGGTACCCAATGGGGGACACTTCGATCTGAAAGTTCTTAAACTGCCGCACTGGACGTGATTCCTTCATGTCATACTGAGACGGAAAAGACACGGGACAGGAAATAGCACAAGAGTAAATAAATACACGGTCGGTGAAATGGAAGAAAGAATGAAGGCAGGAAGGTAGAACCAACACCAAGGGGGGCGTTTTCACAAGGACGATTGCGGCTAAATATGACAGCATATTTTAAGTGCCTTTCGTTTGGACAGCGCCATCAGGGTGTGAATACGCACAAATCTGAAGACTCCTACCACAGTGGGACGTATTGAAGACGCGCTGGGTCGCGTCTCTGTCTGAATGGCAAGAAACGCACATGTTCACGTTGCGTGCGTCTTTATGTGACATGTGTTCACGTCACAAACACTTTCACATTACATTCATACACCGAGCAGGAAAAGCAACGAACATGTGGGACAACCTGGATCCCACAGATCTTCCAGTTGCACTAGCATTAGCACTAGCATTAGCACTAGCATTAGCAGCTCTACTAAATGTACAGTCGTTTCAGTTACTGTACAGATATTACATGCATACCATAGCCGAACAGAGACGGGTGTAGAATTACATTAGTCAAAAACAGAAAAGGACATGGACTTCTATCACAGTACCACAGTACCGGCCTGGCATGACTATCCAATCGTATTTCGCCTACTGTTGGTTCTTTGTATAAACAAGGATTTCCTCCAGATGAAAACCTGAAGACGAGATGCCCCATTTGTGGCTTCTGTTTTCATTGTCACTGTATAAACATAGTCTAGAACTAGAGATACTGTGGTTGTTGGATAATAAAGCCTTATGTTACGGCCATTAACTAATATAAAAAAATAAACATTACAAAGGAATCCACTCTAATAGAAATTGAAAGCTACAGTATAGGACAGAAAGATGTTCCTTTTATGAAACATAATGTTTATTCAGATATAAACAGACTATGTCAACTATGGATATTTACCTAAGATCCAGCAAGTTACCTTCATGAATATGACTCTTTGTATTTCAGGGATTGGAGGTTTCCTAACATGCACAGTTTGAACAGTATCCTGTAATCCAATATAAATTTAACTGACAATATTCAGTCATGTTCATCTGTGTTTGCCTATTTTTTTTTATTTTTTTTTACACCATTAGCTCTCATAATAACACATACTTTAGTCATATTGCCTTCTACTACAAAGCCCTGTAAACGGCTTCTTCATAAACTAATTCCCTGGTTTGACACCATGGGAACAAAATGTTTTGCTTTCCACTAATGTTTCTTTCAGAGATAGTGAGACTGCAGCAAACACGCTTATTGAAAGTGACACTGGATAAATAAACACAGGTAAGGTGTTGAGGTGAGCACCCACTGAGTCAGAGGCAATGACACAACTGAATATACCAGAATAAAAGCTCATCAGCATGTGTCATCCACCTACGTCACTACAATGTGACCTCAGACAATAGTTTTGGAGTGATGACCAAAGATATCACAGTTGAATCTTTATGTGGCAGTGCAAAACATACAACTATAATTTAACTTCATTTCCATCTTACCTCAGTGCAGACCACTGTAATGATGATGTAATGGTAATCGGTGCAGCTCCAGCGCAGGATGTAGGTGCCCTCCTCACCGCCTTCCTGGCGGAGCTTGTGGATGGCATACTCTGTACTGGACAAAGAAAACCAAACAAAATTGTAAAGTGCTGCCATTAGGTAGTGAGTAAAATGACTGGTTTTTACAAGATTACATTAAAAATATGCCGATTAGTGTTGAGATTATATTGTTTGGGTTTTTTTTTGTTTCAGTGGCAGGTTTATTTTCAGTTGTTACTTAATCTGAGGTGCTTTTCTAAATCTATTGATCTGAAAGTTATAATGCACATCAGTAAATGTTAAACTGAATAATCCATTTTGTAGTCGTTTGTAGTTGTTCTTGTTATTGACATTTTTAATGGATAGGTTGTAGCTGAAAACGTTTCCATAAAGTCATTTTTCATTCTAAAACATAGAGACAAGTCTGGAGTTGACATTAATTAGGGAATAGCAAATGATTTTACTGCTGGATTTTCTGGACTATAAGGCGCACTTAAAAGACTTTAATTTCCTCCAAAAACGACAGTGTGCATTATAATCCACAGCAATTTATATATGGATCCATTCTGGTTGTGCTTAGTTACTTGGAATGTTGACTTTTTATCTCATAATTTTTACTTTTTATCACATCATTTTGACTTTTTATCTCATAATTTTGACTTTTTATCTCATAATTTTGACTTTTTATCTCATAAATTTGGCTTTTTATCTCATCATTTTAACTTTTTAGCTCATTATTGTGACTCATTATATCTCTTCATTTTGACTTCACTTAATGCACCTTATAGTGTGGAAAATACAGCAATCTGACCCTAAAATGAGTTTTACACCACTCTTGTATTCAGCTCACCAGATTGGTCCGTGGCAGCCATTGTCGATGTTGTGGACCACTGAAGAAGGGGCGACCTCTGTGCAGAGGAAGTGGTGAGCATCCACAGTCAGACGGAAATATCCATCCACAAGGGCTGCAAAGGACAGCGCCTCTGCCCTAGACATCATTTGCAACTCCTGGAAAGTGATGCGGTAGGGACAAAGAGACGAAGCAAAAAAAAGGAAAGGGACAGATGAATACTGCATGGTCAGAAAAATACCACCTTTAGCTATGGGTTACAGAGAAGGGTAGGTGATGCTTTTACCCTTGTATCGTCCTTGGGGTCAATTTGACCCCATTCAATGCTTATCGTTATATCCCTAAAATGGGGAGCATCGGAGATGTAATGGTTTTGCGTGCACCACCACATAAGGTCTTTCATTTTAACGTGATAACTTTTGAATGGCTGGATGGATTTGTCCCGAATTCGGTGTGGTAATGCTCTAGGATTGGTATATGAAGAGATTAGATTTTGGAAGTCAAAACTTTTAAGATGGCCGACTTTCAAAATGGCAGAATTTTGTCTGGCCCATAACTTTTGACCGGGTGGACGGACTGCCACCAAATTCAGTGTTCCTCATGCTGTAGGTCAGGCACATCAACCCATTATTTTATATTTAGTTTTTAATATATAAGTTTATCAATGGGTGGATGGGAGTGGTGGAAATGATGAGTGGCTGGAAGCATTGCGTTTCAGGGATATACCTTTAGCGGTCATAGACGACTCCCCTTTTATATCATTTCATATTTTATCACTTTTCCTAATTTGTTGAGAACAAGTGATTAAGCATAAAATGATCATGATTATATTTTTTCAATGTTCTGAACACCTTTTGCACACAGTGGTGTGTCAATCTGACTCTGAGCCGTTTCATAACTGTGTAAAACTATGTGTGTGACCTAACATCCCCACACCTACAAGTGCAGAGTAAATATCCGGGGGGGGGGGTTTACTATTCCCACAGCTCATGGTGTGGGCATGTGGGAAACAACGTCAGTGAACCCCTGCCAAAATGAGGAAGAGTTGATCACATCCATGTCTTCCCAAATACACATCCCTACTCCTCTACAATTACCATCTCAAGTACAATATTTTTAATTGATGATTATGTGAAAAGTTTGAATAAAAATGTTTCATGGGTAATAGTGATCTTTTTATGTGCAATGATGATGGGCTATATCTATCTATCTATGGGATGTCTAAATGTCTAACCACAGTCATGTTCACCATGAAAACATCAAGTCTATGCAGCTGAGTTAAGGATTTACATTACAACTGACAAAACATGCATACTGACTGATGTTGATTCTAAATAAATAATCGAGGTGCGTCTCACCATCCTCTTGTTGTCCTGTCTTTTGATGGTGACAGTTGAGTCTTTGATGACTGTGTGTGTGATCTCATGGAAGTCACAGAACACCACCCAGCCTTCATCCACCTCTTTCTTCTTGTCATTTTTCAGTTTGCCATCATGCTTGTTCCTCTTTGACTTGTTCTTTTCTTTGGAAACCGGGGCAATCTAATTTTTTTAGACACACAAATACAGAAACAAACAAATAAATATTGTATTCAAATTAGAAAATAACAGATTTTGATCAGTGAGGATGAATATTGCAACAGAATAAAAAAACTGCATCGAGGATCCCTTTCACATACTAATTTATAATCCTTTATAATGCACCATTTTCACCACAGTTTCACTTACTGTATTTGTTTTTTTCCTCCAGGAAATTCCAGTTGTACCAGTCACTAGGACCTGCACGTCAGGGCTTGTCTCTATGATCTGATACTGGCTCTGGTTCTGCCCTTGGGCCTGGTTGTAGTAGCCTTTCAACAATAAATATTACATTATCAAAACATTTGAAATAATAGTGAAATACAGCCAAAGCATACAAAAGAAGTAGAATGAATGCAACTTGTAGAAAACGAATAAATCTGGCCTGATATCTATGGTCATCATATAAACTGCTGCTACTGGAAGTAAACAGATACGCTGCCATATTGGAAGAGTGACAGCCTGTGTGTTTAGCAGCTGGCTCATCAGTGAAAAGACACTTTAGTGGTTAATTAGTAACAGTCTGGACCCAGCTGGTTGTTGCACCTAAACTGCGACTCAGGAACCGCAATATGTACCAAACCTTGGACAGCCTGTACCAAACCTATTGTTCACCACTTTTAATGATTATACGTAATATAGATCCAACAAGAGACGGTAGGTCTACTAGCATGCTCAGTATTAGAAAGACTTATTTTTACTGTGTCCTGCTCTGTTTGGGCACCCTATTACACCATAAAAAGTTAACCATGACTATAATTATTAAATGCCTTTATCTGTTTAACAACCCTGGCATCCTCTTTCTGTCATGACCTCTGCTCTGTTAACCTTTCCCCCAGTGCTCATCCACACTCACCTGGTCCCGCACTGCGCAGCTGCAAGCCGTTCCTCCTCTGTGGCTATAAAAGCAGGAAGGCTTGCAGTTGCCAGTGCGGGACCATTCAGTAATGTCACCTCCATAACCCGGACAGTTTTCCACCTCCTCAGTCACCATAACCCGGACATTCATCATCACCACGGACTCTGGCCGTTTGTTCCCAGGTTTTGGTTTGGTTTTGTCTCTGTCTTTATGTTGCGTTTTTGTTTATTAAATCCGTTCTCCCTTCAGCACTCTGCATTTGAGTCCTGCTTCACCCCCCCCCCCCCCCCCCCCACCCCCCCGTGACACTTTCTAACTCATGGATGTCTTCCAATATGGCCAACTAAACATCGTCATGTGGCAGCGATCTATATGTTCAGATCCACAGTTCAGTTCTCATCTTCCTTCATAGTTTGAAAATAAAGACTAAGACAAAGATAAAGCCATTGAAGACTCCCTGTGTTAATGTAACAAATATACATCTTGTTTCTTTCTTTTGTGCTTTGTCGTAAATATACGAACCACTGTCATGGATCCCCTTTAATTCCTTTCACTTACCGTCCTGAGTAGCTACTATTCGGTGTTTTGTTTCACTAAGCCTGAATATTTTATAACAGGATGACATCAGTCTGGAGTCATACTAATTCTTAAAGGAATTATCTTGACGAACACGTAAAATGTATTGTAACTCTAGTAAAACTACATTTCAACACTAAGGGGTTGTTATCTACCATGATCGCTGACTTAATCTTCTTAAATAATTCTCACCATATCCATTGCAGAGCTCTTCCTCCTGCTTCACACTGACTGACTTGGGCTCCAGCAGCTCCCGACCCAGACCTATAGTCAGACCCTCCAGTGTGGCCAGGTATTTAATCTTCAGGTCATATGGTGTGATGTTGCTGTCCTTAACTGTACGATGATTGAACTCATTGAGAAACTTCCTGAAGACGTTGTTAATGCGGACACGAGTCAGGATGTTGCGCTGCTTGATGTTACGATTCAACGCCTCTGGGATGAATCGTTTATAACTGGTGGGATAAAGATAGAGAGGGACAAGAAATATGACATTCATTTTTTTATATCTAATGTGCTGTGGACAAGGTTGAGGGGAAAAAATGGTAGAGATAGTCATTGGTATGTGTGTGTAGACCTGATTTACCTGATTTCTTGGGAAGCAGCAGAAGGAGGAATGTCCATCATCATGGCATAGTGAGTGATAGCAAGTACAGCCATTCCCAAACACTCATTTTCAATCTCATGTTGTTCTGCATCTGACTGAGATGGTCTCAGTGGAACTATGCCCACCTGAAAGTCATGCTGACCCTAAATGCCAAACACATACAGCATACAAATGAGCGGACAGGTATAATGCAGACACTTCCACAGATTAACTGCACGGTACATTTAGGAATTAACAATCCATCCTACTGTGTGGCAGGCAAATGGAATACAAGCACTGCGGAGGCCAGCTTGATTCTATTTTATATCACAGTGGCATAAGGAAAAGATTTAAATAGTCAAATATTACTCATTGATGGGGTACAGATGGCAGTAGCTTGAGTCACCGATGCTGTTCAACCAGATTTTTATCAGAAATGGGGACTAAAGTGACGTCTGCATTTAGAACTATGAGAAAGATAACAGTAAACAGGGTCAGGAAGTTGTCAACCATGGGTGTAATACGCAGGGAAAAACTGAACAGAAATACACAAGATGATTCAGGATTTAAGTGCAAAGTATGATCAGATTTTCGGCAAGAACAGTCCACTGATGATCACATGCAGATGAACATGTACATGTGTAATTCCTTCATCTACACTGTCCAGCCCAAAAAAAAAAGTCATACATGCAATATTACACTAGCCTGGCAGGCCCGACTATGACATGAATTCATAGTCTGGAGACGATCCATAGACTGAGTTTAAAGGGATAGTTCACTATTTTTCACATGAATCTGCGTGGGATCACCGTCTTTACTCTGACTTACCCCCGACAGTGTCCTGTGAGCCCAGTTCTGGTTTGGTTTTGGTCAAAGCGAAAGTAGTCCCGGCAGGTTTCCAGGGGTCAACAAAATAAAATGTGTTTCTTCTCAGTATGGGTTTGAATTAGTGATTTATTTACATAACAAAACCGAACAGAACAAAAACTCACACCTCATAATTGCTTGGAGCTACTTTCTCTAAATAGTGATCAATGTGCTAGCATTGTCACTGCTAACAGCTGTAAACACTGCCGAACAACTAATGAAAGCAGTGTGCTAAGGCGCACAGCTGTTAGTAGTACCTACGTGTATTGATCACTATTGAGAGAAAGTAGCTCCAATCAATTACGAGGTGTGAGTTTTTGTTCTGTGATGGTTTTGTTATGCAAATAAATCACTAATTCAAACACATACTGTTTTGAGAAGAAAAATGTTTTATTTTGTTGACCACAGGAAACCTGCCGGGACTACTTTCGCTTTGACCAAAACCGGACCAGAAGTCGACTCACAGGACCTTGTCGGGGGTAAGTCACTGTGGGTGATTCCACACAGATTCATGTGAAAAACAGTGAACTATCCCTTTAAAAAATGCGATCTTTGTAACCCCTTGACCTCATGACCTGTTTGTTCCATTTTCTGTTTTGTTTTTATATCTGTCTAAAAAAAAAAAACGACTTTCATAGTTTGGAAAAAAATGGAATAGATTTCTCCAATCAATGCCAAAAAAACAACAGTCATTACCAGTAAGCTTACTATTGCTAAGCAACAACAGCAAAGGTGACGCAAACACACACCTGAGCAAACAGGTATTCCAAGGAGGCAGCGTCTAACAAAGGTGTTCCCTCTGGGGTTTTCTGTGGGCTTCCTTTGAGTTTGCTGATGCAGTGTCGCCAAACTGGAGACTCTCCTTCAGTGCTGCCATGCCAATTCCTGAAATAAAATCTGACAAAAGAAAACCCCAATGGGCAAAATTATTATAAGAACAAACATCTCTATGAATTTCAGAATCCTTTTTTTAAATTGTTGAATAATTTAACGCCACACTATTGAAATAGTTTTTTTAAAAGGAACTATGGTATTAAACGATTAGATTTAAACTGACTCAATATTCTGTCTTACACTGTAAAAAAAAATATACCTCTACAAACAAGCCAAAAAAATTTGTACGATATTTATGCTTGAATACGGCCAAAAATTTGGCAATGGAACAAGTGAAATTATCTTGTTAAAATTTCTTGAAATAATATTTTCTAAATCTCTTGTCAAAACATCAGTTCTCAAATACACTTGGTAAGATTTGGATTTTTTCCAGTGTGTGTGTGTGTGTGTGTGTGTGTGTGTGTGTGTGTGTGTGTGTGTGTGTGTGTGTGCTGGTTGTTCCTCATTTACTCGATATGTGTTATCCTTTACCTTTGTGTATTGTTCTTACTGTTACTGGTTTTGTTGTGGAGTGAATTTGCAGCGTTTCTCTCTTGCAGTTGTTTTGGGAGTTTTTGTGTTTTGGTATTTGCAGTATTTTTTATTTCGCATTTATTTTGGGGGTTTGTACGTTTTTGCTTCTGCTTCGTTTCTGTTATTGCAGCATTTTTCTCTTGCAGCTTCACTTGTGCTGCATTTGCTTAATGTGTTTGTGTTTTTGGGTTGTTCATCTTTCTTGTGTTTGTAGCGTTTTGTCGATGGGTGCGTTCGCCCTGTCGGCCACCGTAGGTATGCAAGTACTGTAATGGAAAGTGATGGTTTATTTTATTTGGGATTTTATTGTGTTTTATTGTAACTTGTTATTTATTTGATCTTATGATGTTTTGTTTTGTTATTATTTTATCATTTGACTTATCCAGTGCTCAGTGTTTCATCTTCATGTATCATGTGGCAGCACCACATTGATACATGATCATGGAACACAGCACTTTTCGTCCTGACACTTGATCAAGTACCTGCCTAACAGGTTCAATGTGTGTTTTGTTGTCATGAGAAAATACAATTACTGTCTGCAAACACATCTACCCCCGGGTATAAGGTAAGCTTGAACCTTGGTTAACTGTGGTTACTATTGCAACACCACCAGGAATGTACTTTCTTTCTATTTTTCAAACACATTTTTGTTATATCATGTTAATATTTAGACTGTAGCCTCCACCTCACAACCCCAAATAAGGAAGGAAGGAAAGGAGGGGGGAAGGGATGGATGGACCATGGCTCAGTTGGTAGAGCTGCTCATCCGATAGCCAAAGGGTTGGTGGTTCGAATCCCGCTCTGTCCTAGTCAGTATGTTATGCAAAGACACTTCACCCTCCTGCCTCCAGTGTCACTCACATATACATATATAGTTTACCACCACCATAGTGAGAATGTGAGAGTGCATGAATAATGGGTCACTAATGAAATGCTTTGAGAGGCCAAAAAGCACTATATAAAGCCAATCTATTACTATTATTATTAATAATAATAAATATGTTGAATGAGTTTTTCTAATTTCGTATAGACCTATTGTTTACCTCCGCGAAGGAGGTATTAAATTTGAGTCCGTTTGCCTGTCTGTCAGCAGGATTATGCAAAAAGTTCTGAAAAGATTTTGATAACAATTTTCAGGATGTGTTGGGAGGATCACAAGGAACAAATGATTAAATGTTGGTGGTGATCCAGAAGAGATCCTGGATTAAACTTTGAAATGTATTCTCCATTTACCACAATGTAAAATTTCAAAGTGATCCAGAATCCAGGATCTCTTCCGGATCACCACCAAAATGTAATCATGTGTTCCTTCTGACACTCCCAACGCATCCTGAAAATGTTATCGAAATCTGTTCAGAACTTTTTGCATGATCCTGCTGACAGACAGACAAACAAATGGTGGACCTCTCCTTATTCAGGGGGGGGGTCTGCCTTGGCGGAGGTTTATACTCTCAGGGTGCTTTTCTAGTTTGTTCATTGTTCTGGCTTGAACTCTAAAGACATGAGCAAGTATTTAAAATCGTATTATGTCAAGTTATTTAATGAAGAAAATGAAGATGGGATTAAATAAATGTTTCTTCTTCCCTCTACTTTTTGAGCGTAAATTAATGCTTTTGGAATTTTGAACTTGCATGTATTCTGTAAATGCTTGAAATAAACAAATCAAATAAATGAATGAACATGATAAACTTTGACATTACAAAGGTTACAAAGTGTGCTAGTGGTATTTAAAGTGACATTCCTGATTGATTTCCGGGACAAAGTCTGCATTATTTGTTGCACTTTTTAAGGTTTTTTTAATGTCCAACTTTCTGCAGAAGGGAGGATGTGAAAGTCAAAAATATGTATAACAGTAACAACCACCACATATACTGTAGGCTGCGTCTGTGCTTCAGAGCAGCAAGCATAATGAAACAGGCACAACACGACAGGAAGTGTTCTTTGGCCTCTTCCATTATATGTAATAATTACACTGTTAAAATGTTCATGTTTGTGACATCATGGAAAATAAATCCTGTACGTCCATCTTTTTATTTCCTGGTTATGGCTACTTTTAATTTTCATGCCAAGATAGTAGCAGCACTTTAGTCATTTCCCCTCAAACATTTTGACCCATTTTCCTCTTTTCTCTGAAATTGGGCAATATTTCGGCGAGCCTGTGCTTTTCAGAGGAAATGCATGATCTATGTCAGCTCATGTCACAGAGGCCCTTCTTACTGTTGTTCCAGGCCACCAGCAGGTAAAAATAAACTCCACAAGGACAAACTAACACAAATACAGAGTAGTGAAAAAGAAAATAGATTCTGGTGGTGACTCAAAAGGTGTGTATTATGACCAGCAGTGTGTCTTGTCTTTAGTTACAGGAGAGAAATAAACAGAAATAACAGCCAATGAGGAGCTAACAAAAGACATAATTTTTTAGACAGACAGACAGACAGATACTTTATTAATCCTTTTTCAAGGAAATTGCTTTTGTTACAGCAGCAGAAAACACACTCAGATAGCCCCCAGATGTAATGGAAATCCCCGTCCTTGTGCGTGTTGAATGTTATATATATATATATATATATATATATATATATATATATATATATATATATATATATAAATGCTCAGGTCTATGGAAATATCTATACTCCACCAGAGGAAGGTTAATGTCTGACACACCATGTAATATTCAAAGAAGGCTTTAACAAAAGCAAACAAGGATATAACGGAAAACATTAGTTATGCATGCTATCCCCCCCCCCCTCTACTATTGTCACAAAAAAGGAAGTGTATTTGACACTGCACAAACTCCTTTTTCCTCTTGGCACCAAACATTATCTGACTTTTATGGTGCATCATACAGACAGAGACTTGTGTAAGTAATCTCCTTAAAGTAATGTGGTCATAATATTGTCGGGATGTCCGGTAAATGTCGCCTCAAAAGCACTGTCAGTTTCATAAAATGGAGTTTTTCCCTTATCTTTGTCCCTGTCAAAGTTAATCTACTCCAGACATCATGTTATGATCAAACGGCTCATCCACCACATTCAGCTCATGAATATCCTCACTTATCACTTTCTGAGGCGATACATTGGAGATACGTCACATCAGATCAGACCGCTACGTGTGGCACTTGGTTTGTAACTGGTCAGAACTCGGCTTCTTTCATACAAAAAAACAAACAAAAAAAACACGTTTTCAGTAACAAGCGGTGCCAGGCACAACAAACCCCGCCCCCTTGGCTCTTAATGAACATTCCTCCTCAAAACATGAGACTATGGGTTTAAAAAGAAGCTAAATGCAAAACTGATAATACAGGAATGAAAAGGACATTCCTGATTTGCCTTATCACTGTGAAAACACATTTTTGCTGTCCTTGACCTTTGACCTACATTCACCAACATTTAATGGGATCTATTTTGGACTACCTTGCACCTATTCCTGAAAATTGATCCAGTAGTTTTAACATAAAGTTGCTGACAAACAGCCAGTTACGGTGCACCGTCGCCAAGGACATGGGCCCTTCAGGTACTTGTTGACCATCGGTCTAGAGTCGGTATTTAGCCTTAGATGGAGTTTACCACGCTCTTCTGTACGCCACATTTCCCACGCCCGCCGGTGGGATGGGGATTCGGTGCTGGGTTCTTCCCACTTCACTCACAGCTACTGAGGGAATCCTGGTAGAGTGTCTTTTCCTCTCCTTTGCAATATGTTTACAATAGGGAATGACATAACATCCAATGCAAGCTTTTTTCCGTGAGAAAAAAAACATCCCACCCTCTGTTTTTTTGATAAATTGCACCCTCTGTGTGTGTGTGTGTGTGTGTGTGTGTATATATATATATATATATATATATATATATATATATATATATATATATATACATGCATACAGACAGATAGATCTTGCTCTTGAAATATGATGGGATTTGTACATGCTTTAAACTGAAGATTATTTACATTTAAATTATTTGCATGTATTAATATGTCTGGTCTTACCTCATACGATAGTGCAACTTGATACTGGTCTCGTCTGTGATCATGAACTCATGGTTGGGGGGGGTACCACATACCAGTTTCTTCATTGTACAGGGCAAACAGGTTATGGCACAAGGGAGAAATTACTGAGAAAAGAAACAGAACATTATTGCAGACTTGAGCTAAAGACAAAATTCCAGAGATAAGAAAAATAAAAGTACTATTGTGAAATAAAGAGATCAACTACTTCATTAACTAATTCATCATTTCAGTTGATTTTAAAAAACAAATTCATCTGACTGTTCAATTTATTTTACAAAAGGGAAAAATAATTATCTTAGGATGTATAATACAAGATTGGATATAAATATGGAACCATTCTTATATGTGTTTATTTTAATTTCCCTGGTTGTTACCACCATTTACAGTATTTTTGTATGTTACACAGTATATTTTTTTGCTGGGTTTGTACTGATGTTAAAGCCAAATTTCCCTCTTAAACAGTATTTGGTTTTGCCAATAAGTCGGTCACTTACAGCATCTCTTGGCAGATTCCACACAGAGCGCCTCAGCAGTGAAGCAGCCTTTTAACAACTCCAGCTGGTGTGTGTTTGGTATGTAAAAGTGGATCACCAGGCCCGAAGAAGGTGGGGGAGGGGGAGGTTGGGCCCTTCTCGACCTCCTCATCTTCCCACAGAGTTGCCTGCTCAACTCCATCACCCACAGAGCTGGCATTCAGACACTGGGTAAAAGAAAAGAGGGAATGTCAGTTCTCTGTGAAACAACTACAAGACATATTTTCATTTCATTTATTTGTTTATTCGAACAGGTAAAATAAAATAAGTAAAACATACAAAGTATTTAATCAGAAGTTAAAACAACACCTCTTTAGTATCCTAAATAGTTATATCTTGTTCGAAAGGGTGTAGGATGAAGTTAACAAAACTTGTCTAGTCCTACCCCTTTGTATTACTCAGTCAGAGCATATATATATATATATATATATATATATATATATATATATATATATATATACATATTATGGCTGGGATGATATGCTTTTATGCTGATTCCATACTTTTACAATTTTTTGGGTGCCGATTCGATTTAAAAATTTAAATTCTTCGATATTCCCGATTTTTCACTTGGTTTTTTTAACACCAGACCAGGTGAAAAAGCTGAATGATGATGCCCACAGATCATATCAGGTACCATATTTCCCCCAAAAAAAGCACAGTTCAGATTTATTCAGTAGTAAAATATTTGAACCAGATTTTGGGAAGTAAACTGCTACATTTATCTGCACACATCACAAATAGGAACCTTTAAATGAACATACTTCACAATAAGGTAAATTTAAACTCTCACTTCAAAGCCTGGACTGTATGGAAAAGAGGCAAACAAATGTACAATATTAAATATATTTATTCAGGATGCATGTATTTTCTTATAATGATGATGGGGAGTCTGAGCCCTGCCTGGACCACTTCTCCATCATATTAGTTCAGAGGCCAGATGAGTCTTATGAACCCTGACACCGTCCAGTATTTTTGTTCTCTATCAAACTGATATTGTTTAAGAAAATAGAAGGTTGAAAAAGAATGCACCAAATAAGGAGGATTGGATAGAGGTCATAGAGGAGCTCTACAGGACGGAGAAGTGGACTTCCGTTTCGGATTAATTCACCAAATACTGGAAAAATGGGTTGATTTTATGACAATAGTAAGAGCTGATTGTGCTCCATGACAGTACTGTGCTTACAGATCCAGAAAGACCCCTGGATTTATGCTACGCACTTTAAATGTTCAATCTACATCTTATTCAGAGGAAAAAGTGGAATGTGAAGTATATTTATTTGGTTATATATTTTTATATATCTGTCATTACTCACCTGTTACAGTGTGTTTTTGTTTTTATTTATGTACAAAGAAGTCATGTCAATTATGCAAAATGCAAAGATACTTCTGACTGAAAGATGTTTTTTTTTAAATAAATGTAATTAGAAAATACTCACTGCATCCTTTCGGATTACATAACTTGTTTCTAGCTGAAATATGTTAATCATTATAGTAAATATCCATTGGAAGGCTCTGACCTATTTGCTTCATTAAATCTAGGTGGGGATGTGTGTATAAATAACACATTATCTTTTATCCTTTACAGTTAAGAAGCACGTTTTTCATTAAAATAATGGAATAACTTTTGATACAACTTCCGTTAAATAAATATAATGCTATGTTTTTTCTAAGCCCTAACTTAATTTTAACACATTCTGGGGAAAAAAACAGTGGCTGTTGAAGAGTGGTCCTACTGAACCACACTTATGTCCTCTGTTTGTAACACTTAAGACACACAAGGAAAAACATCATAAATACTCACGACTGTGTAGTGAATTGATCTCACTAAACATCGGCAGAACTTCTAAATTCAATATTTATTAACCTGATGAGTCACATCAGTACTCTGCCAAACCCAAACATGCAAAGGAATTACAGACCATAACCGCAATAAACAAGAAAGAAAAGTGATGACGGTAGAGCTCACAATGTCAACACAGATGTCCGAGACACTACCTGTGTGTTATACACAAGCTGTGGTGATGTTGGCACGCACATGTGGACGGGTGCTGAAAACAACACAAACGTGCGAGCATTAACCACATTTCTCCTGGTCCTGTGTTATGTTAACGTTGTTAAGTGTTGTGCATCCATTAATTCATTTTTGTGATTCTTTGTTGTTTATCTTTTATTACAGGGGGACTGTCGATGCAAATGAGCCATTTGGCTACAATTGGGTACATTTACCCAAATGTTCATTAATGTAAATTGTCTCTCTATACCAACTAAATTAAATTAAATTAAATTAAATTAAATTAAATTAAATTAAATTAAATTAAATTAAATTAAATTAAATTAAATTAAAGTACTGAAAGGGTTGTTGAGCCGCATTTTGTAATAAACATCCAAAATATAATAATTTTATTATTTCATTTTGTAATAAACTGCCCAACGCATTGAAAATGTCCATCAAATTAAAAAAAAATTCTGGAACTCAGAGTATATTCTCTGTTAATGCAACCCTTGAATAGTGCACTGATAATAATTGCTAATTACTGCTACTAGGCTAATACAGTGATACTAATAATAGGCCTACAACAGTCATAATAGGATTTTTTTTTCTCATCAGTGTGACACAAGTAACCTGAAGAAGCAGATTTACCTGAACCTTCAGCTCGGTACATGTTATGGCGTGAAATGTAATCTCATGTCAGTCTTATTTGTGACAGAACTATGCAGTTATTAACTAATCCAGGAGTATAGACCAGTAATGTCACGTATGAGGAAACTGTTACTGATCTGTAGTTAGAAAACACCTGTGATTTGTCAGAAGTCTGTGGATTACAACCATTCTTATGTCCTCTTAGGCCCAGACAGAAACTAGAAATAAAAATAAAAAGCTATAGAGCTCAGCAGGTTTAACAACGTCATCCTGCCAAAGCTGTAAGTCATTGTTTCAAAGAAAGGGAGAAGTTTATTCTAATGGACAATAACTGTGACCTTGCAGCAGCTTTGATGGTAAATGTGAACGACAGCTGCGTTCACTTGGTTCAAATATACGCCTCGTCTCTGCTTTAATGTTTTGATCATAAAAAGCCAAATCAGACAAATTGCGGAATCGTGGCAGAAAAAAACAACAGTGACGACCGAAGAAAATGTAATTAAAACAAAACAATGCTTCTGTATGTGTGTCTGTACAAAGAAAACTGAATTTAGTTTCAGTAGGAAAACCTTCATGACCGTCTAGACCAGGGGTTGTCAAACTTTTTTGGCCCAGGTCCCCCTTGGAGGGGTGAAATTTTTCCATGTCCCCCCTCATCCTCGCGATACTGAAAATGATAAAAAACCACTTCAACAATGATTATTATGAAACAATGATAACCTTTTTTAATAGTGCTTTTGTGCAAACCAGCCACATTTTCAGGTATTATAATATAAATGAACACTTCAGAAACAACAATTTTAAATAATTTTAAAATAATAAACGGAACAAAAGACACACAAAACCGTGTGTGTGTGTGTGTGACAGACAGACAGACAGACAGACAGAGACTTAATGAGAGGGATGAGCTTGTCAAACTCAATATAACTATCAATGTACTTTCTCTTTTTAGGGTTAGGGCGTTTGTTTTTGTCATTGTCATTTTCATTGTCATTTCTTTTACCACTTCTTGAGGAACTTGGCGGACACAAAAATCGATCCATGTTCGCTGCAGGGTGGCTAAAAATAGCCTGTGACTCGCTCCGTCTCAATTTAGTCAAGCTGGCGTCAAACAGCGCTGTTACTTCCGCCCGCTCGCTACAAAATAAAACTTCCGCATTTCAAAATAAAACAGCAAAAAAAAATGTAAAATAAAACAAAACCGTGAATAATTTTGCGTACCCCCTGGACATGCGCCACGTCCCCCTAGGGGTCCGCGGACCCCAGTTTGAGAACCGTGGGTCTAGTTCACATGAGTGTTTATGACAATAACACCAACAAACTTAAAGGGGTCATATTTTGTTAAACCTGCTTTTATGTAGTTTTTTCTTTATTTCATTTATTTGCGTATTTGGATCCTAATAATTCATAACCTTTAAATTTGAATGTTCCAGGTGCTTCAAAGCTAACTTTATAATAGGTGAATTTCTACAACACCTTTTAATTCCTGCTTAATTTTTTATGGTTTATAACGAGTCACATCATGACATTTGCACATATAAGGTCAACATTTCTCTGAGTGTGATATAATGTTTATCAGCAGCAGCAGTTGTAGTAAAAAACTGAAAATATGTCCAAACTTACAGCCGATTACTGTATTTTCCAGAATTTTGACTTTTTATCTCATAGTTTTGACTTTTTATCTCATGATTTTGACTTCACTTAATGCGTCCTATAGTCCAGTGTGCCTTATATATGGAAATTTTAAAAATCTAAAATAAACCATTCATTGATAGTGCTAGTGTGGAAAATACGGTACATAAAATGTTCAGGTGTTGTATTAATGATCATGAGTGGCTGAAAGGGACAGAAAGAACGGTCGACAACCTGGAGGAGGTGGCGCGTGAAGCTGAATTTTCATTTCATCATTCATTTAAAAAGCCAGCGCTCAAAACTATATATATAATATATATATATATATATATATATATATATATATATATATATATATATATATATATATAATTCTTTTTTTTTTCCTCTTCTTTTATTGATATACTATATGTTGAATGTTGCAGCGTTACACCGTTACAATTCCTAGTTGTATACTACATGTGTATTATACGAACAATGGCAATAAAACTCTTTCTGATTCTGATTCTGAAAACAACCTTTTTGGTGTCATTAGTCAGAAATAGGGTTGAAGATGGACCTGTGGAGTCGAATCAACGAGGAATTCAGACCCAAGTATAACATTTAAAGTTTATGTAGACCACAGAGAAATGTTTTAAAATGTATAATTCCATTTAAAAAGTAAAATATTACTGCTTTAAGAGTTAAAGCAGTTGTCCTTTGGCTGCAAATCTCAAACTCGTAATGCCAGGGTTAGAAAATAGACAGGAATAGACAAATATATTGTCAGACTATCAACATCAGCTATTTATTTATTTTACTGCTATTGGCCAATATCATTTTTGGCATATTAGGCATTTTTTCAGTGATGTTGCCAATGTCATCATCTTCCACTAAATTTTTTCTTCATTCACTTTCATCCACTTTATTTAATTTTTTTAATACCATTGGCTCGTTGTGCAATAATCACCGTCCCCATGGGGACAACAATAGTATATCTTATCTTACCCATTGGAGCGTTTTCGTCTGTAAAAGCAGACTGATGACAACAGACTTTAAAGCAGAAAAACAGTGGGTCCTGTGATGGAAATGCAAAGCTACGTTTGCATGTTTTGCTCTGCAGTCCAGCAAGTGCTTTCAATCAAATACACGCTTGGCCAAAAAAAAAAAAAAAAGCTCACACATGCAATATTTGACTGCACCACCTTTGGTTTTGGTTACAGGAGACTGACACTCAGTTTAACTAAGCTAATAGTTCCATGAGTAAATACTTCAGTGGTTAATAACGTTTGAGCTGGAACAAGTTATTTAATCTAACTGATGCAGTAAGTGTCCTCTCATGTCGGTACAGACTAGACCCCACCAGGACTGATCAGGGTCATCAGGCTTGTGACAAAATACTTCGGGCAGCTGTGGTTCAGTTGGTAGAGTGGGTCGCCCAATGACCGAGAGGTTGGCGGTTCGCGTCCCGGCTCTGGCTGTCCACATGTCGAAGTGTCCATGGGCAAGACACTGAACCCTGACTTAGGCCCCCAGTAGGACTGACCTTTGACCTTAGAAACCTACTGGTGTAGTATGAGTGTGTGTGTGTGAATGGGTGAATGAAAGGCTAATGTAAAGCGCTTTGAGCACCATGAAGGTGGAAAAGAACTATATAAGTGCAGAACATTTACCATTTAACATATGACATCATTTTCAGACAAAAATTGATGCAACAATCTGATCATCATCATCATCAAAAGCAAGTATTCAGAGAATGTCTAATCTCACCCCTATTTTGTCCCAATCCCACGTTACTATGACAACCTGTTCTTGAATGCCAGACAATAATGTGATTTTGACCTTTCTGCTAAATGCGACCGTGATCTTTGACCTGTTGCAATATTGATATTTTCATTAACTTTGTTATAGCCTATGTATATATGTGTCAGTGCGTGTAATGTTATGATAATAGATCCAGTATTGATTAAGTTATTGCAGGGGTCAGCAACCCTGGTCCTAGAGTGCCACTGTCCTGCATGTTTTAGACGTTTCCCTCTTTCAGTAGCACACCTAAAGATCATTATCATTCTTCTGCGATAGACTCACCATGTGAATCAAGTGTGTTGGAAGAGGGAAAAATCTAAAACATGCAGGACAGTGGCACTCTAGGACCAGGGTTGCTGACCCCTGAGTTATAGCGTTATACGTCTTGACACACACAAACAGAGTTACACAAGTTAATTTTGCGACATGTCACGATTAACCTCCAGAGATCTAAAAGAATATTGGTTGTCGGTGATAACATCAATTATGAGAATTGTAGAACTCTTCATTCTGCATCATTTAGTACCAATCTGAAAGTTCTGTGAACCTCCGTTCTTGATTTATAACTGATAAAGTGATTTTGACCTTTTAGTTAATTGTGACCTTGACCTTTGACCTTTCCTCAAATGGATCATTGAATCCGATGTGCATTAGCTATAAGTAAATGCCCATGTAATTTCATGGTGATATCTCAAGTATTCATTGAGTTATAGCATGATATGTCTCTGTGGACACACTGACACACACACACACACACACACACACACACACACACACACATGGTGATTAATGCAACTATGGATGAAAAAAATACAATAAACCTTATTGTGACATTACATAAGCATTACGTGGCAAAAAAGTCAAAGTGTTAAATACTGCATGTACGACTATTTTTTTGGACGAGCAGTGTACTGTATGTTAAAGTTTCTGGTGTAATGTGTTATTTTGTGGCATTACAAGTGTATTTCTACTGTTAAACACATTGTGCTACATGAGGAATTTCTTCAAGGCTAGCTTTAGCTAATTAATTCAACACATTATTACATAATCTTGAACCGTTTGTTTCTTTCAAGGGCCTATAAAACATCTTAATAGGTAATGTGAAATTAATAACTGATGACAATTCTTACAGATGAACTCATTCATCCACAGAGAAAGAAAGGGTACAATTCACCCAGAGGAAATATTTAACAAATGGAAGTGTTTTTTTAGTTGCATTTTGAGGCTTTTTTTTTGTTTTTTTGTAAATGTGCCACACAGTGTGTTGATTCTTAAGAGACACAAAGCCAGAGTGTGTGTGACATAAAAAGACTGAAAGCAAACAGTAAACTAAACTATTCATGTCACAAATGTCACTTCATTCTTTAAAAATAAAACATCCTGTGACTAGTAAACAGAGAAAGCCAGCCAAACAGTTACGTGAATTCAAGGAGACAATTTATGACTCGGTTGAGTCAACTGACTTCGCTCTTTAAATGTGATACTATTTATTTGGTCTTGTCATGTTAATCATTTAGCTTTAATATGGTCAAAACCAATGAGTCATTGTGCATTAATACACGCTGACATTTAGGTAAAAAAAGAAGAAAAAAGAAAGAAAGAAAATGCTTAATATTTTATCATTTTACAACCAAAGTTCATAAACATCAAGTTACTAATGACAGGAGAAAATAAAAATATATCAGTTCAACTTGTCAGTTAATAAGTCAGTTCCTTATCAAACCCAACTGTGGCTAAAGTGCTATAAAAATTCAAAGTCTGACTGTTCTGGTTTCAGTTCATGATGCAAGAAAAGCAACAAGAAACCCTCTTATTTTATGATCTGGGAGAAAATGACGTAACAATAAAATTGTAATGACAGCAATAGTTCCTCTTAGGTCTGTCACAATTATTAAACAATTGCCATGTCACATTTTCTTGAAATATTGAATAATTACTTGTGTTCACAGCATATTTTAACCATTATGTCCACATCATTTAATATAGTTAGACTGCTAATCTTGTAATTCTCTTGTTGCCTATGTTTTTTCTTCTGTTCCATTTCCAGTGGATAAAAAACACTAAAATGCTTTATGTAGCTCATGCGATGCTCAATTTTTATGTACAAAACACACCACATAATGCCTAATCTGATAAAGTGTGTGTACAAAGTTAACTGGTTAATAAATTAACATCAAAGGGGTTACATTCAATTATTCATATGACAATTAATAAACTCATGTTTTAATGTGACAGCCCTTGTGTCTGTTCTTTTATCATTCAACTGCATGATCTACCTTTAGTAGTAAGGTTTACTTTTCAGTTCAGTAACCTACACTCTAAATCTTACTATGTGTATGTTTCCCCATTTCTAGTCAAATATCTCATCACACATAATTATCTAAAGAGTAACTTTTCAGTGAGATATAAAGAACTTATTTTCAGAAAACAGGTCTTGAAAATCTTATTTCAAGACATTTTACAAAGATAATATTCACTTGTTCCATTGGCATTTTTTTAAAATGTATTTATTGGATTATTATTATTATTATTATTATTATTATTATTATTATTATTAAATAAATTTCTGAAATTTAGCAAAAAAAATTGCATTGAACAAAATAACTTGCAATGGAACAGGTGAAAATTATCTCACTGAAAAGTTACTATTTTTGTCTTATTTTAAGTGTGATGAGATATTTTAACTCGAAATGAGAAAATTACATTTGTTAAGATTTTGCAATATATTGACATTACAGGGATGAAAGACAGCAATTCTGTATGATTATCAGGTGGGTTTTTTTGTTTGGTTTTGTGACTGGCGTTATAAGTTATAACTAGGTGTAGATAAACAACAGATTCAATGTCTTGCGTCCATTTGGTCCCTGTGGTCCACTTCTGACTTTCGCAATACATGAAGAGAACGAAAGAAGACATTTTATTTACCAACTTTCACTTTCTCTACCTTCATTCTTTAGGACAGAAATGTTGTTTTTGGTAGACTGAATGGAAAATGGGGTTAAAGTAAATTGAAGACACTTAAAATGAACAGATTCTTTATAATTTAAGAGAAAAAAAATGCTATGACTTAAATAGTAAAAACTTTATTTTTTGATGTCAGGCCCTGTTAGTGGATTGCATCATAAAAGGCTGGATTATTATAGCCTATTTGTCCTCACTGTGTGACAATGAATAAGAACGACTTTACAACACATCAATAGTCATTACTTGACTTGAATTTTGACTGAATTATTGCGAAATCTACATTAGTTTCTCATCTTAACTTGCTGTTCTGTGGATGGACAGTGATCATTGTGGATGGATAGCATTGGTTGACTTTAGCACGATAGCATTTAGTTAGCATACACATATTAGTCGGTCGTGCCTCCCATTGACAGCGACAAATAAATACAAAGAAATGTGTTTTATCAACTGACAACGACTGACATTGTTTAAAAGCGGGAAAAAGCGAAGAAACCTAGATTTACTCACCTAGCAAGATTAGCTATACAGCTGCTGGCAAGTTACTTCCGTTTCGTACAGTGCATTAGTCGCTTCGACAAAGTTGGAAAATCCTCTCCGGGTGGTTTCCGGGGTTATTTGTTGCTTCTTCGACGCCAAAACTAATGAGAAAAATATTGGTATCCAGAGTCAAAAATGTGAGATTAATTCCAGTGAACTTCGGTGATAGTTGTCAGCTTGAAGTGAAGACGTGTAGTCGTCCTCAGCTCTTGCTAACCCTTCCTGACAAGGGCGGAGTGTTTCCCGAAAACAACGCAGAGGGGTTCGGTAGAAAATGGCTGCTGATTGGCTGATCATCCTGTCAATCACCGTGATGACGTTTTAACCCTCTGTTGACAAACAAGCAGAAGGCGGATGTCAACTTATCACGATTTAAGATAAATGTTTCACCCCCTTTGTTCCTTTTGTCATAATGCTGAAAAACACGTTCGTTCACCTTTTTCGGAATTGTACATTTATTTTGGTGTGATAATTTTTTTAAAAAGAAACGTATATATATATATGTAAAAAAAAAAAAAAAAATTTAGCTAAATTTCATATACATGCCTGTAAATTTTCCAACCAAAAATCCAACTTTGTGATCTTTAAGTCTTTATTAAAGTCCTAATTGGACACTCAAATTCTGCAAAAGCCCTAAAGTTGTGAAAACTGAAGCCTTATTTTCTGAATTTGAATTTGAATTTTTATATTTTGCTTAAATTATAATTATAAAACTTTTAACCAGATTAATCATGATAATGGATTAATTTGTGTTAATGCGTTAATTTTGACAGCCCTAGTTTTTATTACTTTGATTTTTATTACGTCTGTGAGTGTGTGTGGAAAATGTAATAACCCTTTAATCACCTATGCTAAGGAGGTTATGTTTTTGCCAGAGTTTGTCTGTCTGTTAGTTAGCAAGATGGCTCAAAAAGTTATGGACAGATCTTGCTGAAATGTCCAGGGTAGCTTGGTAATGGGGAGATCTGGAGATGATTAGATTTTGGTAGTGATCCAGAAGAGATCCTGGGTTCCGGATCACTTTGAAATTTTACATTGCGGATTCAAGGATCTCTTCCGGGTCACCACCAAAATCTAATAATCTGTTCCCTGTGACACCCCCAACACACCATGAAATTTTCACCAAGATCCATCCATATTTTTTTAAATTATCTTGCTAACTAACAGACAGACAGACAGACAGACAGACAGACAGCAAAAACATAACCTCCTTGGTGACAGTAATAACCTGGCCCAACACCTTTTCTAATTAACTGTGCCACATGACATAATAAGATATTACATTCTGAGTAAATGAAAGTGCATATTGTAATGTTCTTTATCACAGTGTTAAATATTTGTTTACACATTTTCTTGTTATTTTTTACACTGAATTGAGTAGAATTAACTTTTAAAAAATTTGACACTGGTCATAGAGTTTAATTTAATCTAATTCTGAATGGGACCAAATTTTATCTGACACTGAATTAAGTTCAGTTCTGTAAAAGTTAAAATGACAATCACTTTCTTTTTCTTTTTTTTTTTCACTGTGCGGGAATGGAGATCCAAATAAATGAAATGTCGACCAAATGCATTTTTTTCTGTGTAGAATCTGCATGAGCTTGTTTACAACCTCCACCGTGTGAAATGAGAGGAAGTGGTTTGAAGTGATGAAATGACTCCTGTGTTACCTTGTGCAGTTACTACCGACTTATTATCCACATAAAGAAGTGTTGAGCTACATTTTGCAATAATGGTGCATTTTATAATAAACATCAAAAATGTAATAATTTTTTTATTTCATTTCACACTAAAGTGCCCCAATGCATTATGTACAGTAATAAATGTTGTCATATTACATAAGTTATTGAGAAAATTATTACAAATTCACTTGCAACTTTCTTTTATTTTCTGTCAAATGTAATATGTAAAATGTAATGCAGCTATATGTATTTTTTTAAATGTGTTGTGACCGTTTTTTTACAAAACTGAATGAAAAAGTTATTAAATTTTTGACATTTGTTACAAAATGCAGCTCAACAAGTAGTGACTGAACCATACTAATCACATTCTGTACTTAAACAAAAATACAGCTACTGGGGTGGCAACAACAAGTACTGATTTGACTCCTTTACTGAAGTAAAAGTTAAAAAGAAAGAAAGAAAGAAAGAAAGAAAGAAAGAAAGAAAGAAAGAAAGAAAGAAAGAAAGAAAGAAAGAAAGAAAGAAAGAAAGAAAGAAAGAAAGAAAGAAAGAAAGAAAGAAAAGCACAACTTATCAATTATAATAAATAAATAAATAAATAAATAAATAAATAAATAAATAAATAAATAAATAAATAAAACAGTAACAAGTAAAACTCTTTTTTCCCCATGAATGAAATAATACAAATTTATTCGGGGGGGGGGATCTGAAAGGTTTCAAACATATCTAAACTAAAAACAAAGCCTTTTAAAGTGAGTTACTGTGTAGATCAGTGTTTCCCAGCCCAACACTATCCTGCATGTTTAGATGTTTCTATCATCCAGCTCTGCAGAAGACTGTCAGGTCTAAAACATGCAGGACAGTGTGTCTCCAGGTGTAGATAACATGTTTGTCTGGTCATAGTACTCAGTTTTGTGGGTATGTGCAGGAAATTATGGAAATATGGGTGGGTGGGGGGGGGTAACTGAGATAAAATGTTATCATTATGAGTTTTAAAACATAGCATAATGACATAAAAAGTCAAAATTGTCAAATAAAATGTTAGAAATATGAGATAACAAATGCATAATTATGAGATAAAAATATAAATTATGTGATAAAAAGTCACAACCATGAGATAAAAGTCTATCTATAGATATTTATATAAATGTAAAGAGTATGAAGTACACATATTTATATAAATGTAAAGAGTATAAAGTACACATATTTATATAAATGTAAAGAGTATAAAGTACACATATTTATATAAATGTAAAGAGTATAAAGTACACATATTTATATAAATGTAAAGAGTATAAAGTACACATATTTATATAAATGTAAAGAGTATAAAGTACACATATTTATATAAATGCAAAGAGTATAAAGTACATATATTTATATAAAAATGTAGGGAGTAAAAGTAAAAAGTTTCCAGAAAAATAAATACTCAAATAAAGTACAGATACTTAAAAAACATAACCATAAGTACAGTAATGAAGTACTTCTACTTAGTTACTTAAGAGCAGTAATGACTGTAGTGCTTCTGAAATCCATTAGAGTGTGTATAATATCACTGCAGACAACCATGCAGCCTGTGAAAAAACATCTGTGTGGACAGAAGAATGTGAATCACTCTGTAGATGTTGATATAAAAGCAGTGATTGATTAAACCAAGAACATGTCACATGAGGGAAAAACACTTTTCTGTAGTTACTTCAATTATCCTCTTTTAATGAACTTCCTTATTCTTTAAATGTCATGTGCAGTTACTCTGTCACCTTCTATCATTTATTATGGTTCAGTTGTCATGGGAAGAGTCTCACATCTAAGTCTAACATATAACAATATTATAATTATTATTATTGTGTTTTTTACACACTGTCAATGAATGGTTTATTTTTTGAAGGTTTTCATATATAAGCTGTATTGGACTATAAGGCACATTAAGTGAAGTCAAAATCATGACATAAAAAGTCAAAATGATGAGAT
>CM035786.1:5599697-5617197 GCA_020466265.1 Siphamia tubifer | reverse complement strand
GGATACCGGCCGTTTCCAGTTTTATCCAGTTTTGATCTGAAGCAAACTGAGTAAACAGGAAATGAATCTTAACAAACGAAACAAACATATCCACTGGACTGAAGATCATTATGGTATAATATGACACTAATGTTCTCTGTGGTCATATCGACAGGTCTTAAGGTGACCCTCTTAGTTTCCCCAAATAGGACGTAGGTTTACATCTATGTCACTGTGGGTCAAAGGTCATTTCTGGTTTATTCAATTTGCTTCAGGTCAAAATTGGATAAAACGGGAAACGGCCATCATCTGTTTTTTTTTTCATTATTCATTTAAGCACAAAAAAGGAAAACTGAAAAACATCGTTATCTGTTTTTTCATTTTGGTTTTGGAAACAAATAATGAAAAAACTACTTGTTTCATTATCTTATTTTTGGTTTTATTTTGAAAAATGAATGATGCAGGGATTGCCTCCCTCTTCTCCACTGCCTGGTTGGATGTTTCCCAGGTGCTTCGCTCCGTTGCTCTAGCGTCCAGTTGGCAGCCATCCTTCAGTTATCACAGTACTGTACCTTCGATGGGGACAGCATCAGCACTGTGATAACTGAACCAGGGCAGCCTGTCAAATCTAGCAGTCCATTCATTAACCTGCAAGTGCAACTGGGGATCAGTGGGGTAAAAAAAAAAAAAAAAAAAAACATTCCAAAGACACAGCACATGGGAGCAATTTAGGAATTCAATACAGACCTCTAAACAATGTGCATTTTATTAACAAAAGTGTTTAAAAATACATTTTTAAAAACGTTCATTTGGATGGATGGATTACTCCATATTACAAAACTGACAAACATTGCATTTCAATGACGTAAAATCAGATTAAATGACTTTAAAACTTTGCAGAAAGTGTGAAATTATGCTTATTTCAAGGTCCCATATGGAGGAAATGTTACATAAGTTTGACTGGATATAAATACTTAAACATGTATGAATATATGTTTTCTACTGGAACAAACAACGTGAAAAGATATCGATTTAATTTGTTTCATTGCAAAATAATTTTAGATCCATCTACTAATACATTACTACTAATTTTTGAGGCCCAAAAGAACATGTCACTTTAAGAATTGAACATTGGGATTTTTATATGGCGCAATTGATAGAGCAGGTTGTCCATTAACTAAAGGGTCGGTGGTTCAAGTCCTAGTCAGTCCATTGTGTCCTTGGGCAAAGACACGTCCCCCTCCTGCCTCCAGTGTCGCTCACACTGATGTATGGATGTTCAGTGGTGGTGGGAGGGGCCATAGGCACAGCCACGCTTCTGTCAGTCTGCCCCAGGACAACTGTGGATACATATGTAGTTTACCACCACCAGAGGGAACATGTGAGAGTGAATGAATAATGGCTCAACAATCTAAAGTGCTTTGGGTGCCTTGAAAAGTGCTGTAGAAATCTAATCCATTATTATTGTGGTGTTTTTGTATTATTTTTCCTAGTTGTTTAATTTCTTTCTTTCTTTCTTTCTTTCTTTCTTTCTTTCTTTCTTTCTTTCTTTCTTTCTTTCTTTCTTATTTGGTCTTGTAGACCTGGTGACATGGGAGGGAGCTTACATTCAGATCTGTTTATTTTATATTTTTATACCTTTAGTTGTATATCACATTGTCTAAAATGTTCAAAATGTTGTGTAAATAAAAAGAAAGAAAAGTTGTCTTTTTAAAAAAATATTATGCCATTGGTGTAACTGTTGCGTTAACACTAATTAATTTAGTTTATTCCAGACATAAACATAATACAAACATGGGGGGGGGGGGGGTAAATAATACAAGTAAAAAATCATTTAAAAAATGTAATAATATAAAAATACTTAAAAGTGAAAAAACCCACATCCAGGTATAAACTCAGAGTAGTTCTTCCTCCTCCTCCTCCTCCTCCTCCTCCTCCTCCTCCTCCTCCTTCCTGCTCAAACGCACAATAAATATTATTCATACGAACCACAAGGCAGTGACGTCAGACTTGTTATGATTCTCCCGGAGCCCCGCCCCCCTCGGCGCGAGCAGCCTCTCGAGCAGTCCGGTCGCGTCTCGCGCTGAGCTGACGTCACGGCTCCTCCCCCTCCTCCTCTCCCTTCAGTCCGCCCTCTGCACTTGATGTAAACAACTCCATTAGCCCTCTGCACTGGGCACTGGCCAAAAATGTTCATGTCAGACGTGGACGGAGGCGCAACATGTGCATAAACACAACAGGAAGTACGAAAAAACAATAAAAAAAACACCCTAATAATCGTAAAAACAATCATTTAAATCAGAATCGCCACGTTTGTTGAGCGTAAATAGTGACTCTGTGGCCAAAGCGCATCCATATTGCATAAAAGCTCAATGTAAATACCTGGTGTGGAGCAAATAACAGCCTTTTTGCTGAATAAATCGCCACAAAATTACACCCAGAACCGAAATAGACACGTCCAAGCTTGTTGCCATTACCAAGATATAAACAAAAGTTGACTATTCCTCAACTACACCCTTATTTACGCGTGTGGCATTACATCATTCTAAACCTAAACGCTCTCTTGTAGCTCAAACATTGTCTTTAAAAAAACACCCGGAGGTCATTTCTAAGTAACATAAAATTCGTATAGAATATTGTGCAGCCAAACGTTAACGCCCAGCATTGTATACACACCCCTTTTCTGGGCAAAAACAAACAGCATGCTCTATAAGATCCAAATATATCCACTTATTCTACATTAAATCCAATCTACGTTAAATATAAAAGCAATGTGAAGGTGACTTACCTGGTATTTTCCCGTTGAATTCCCCGTGTTTACATGAATATTTTTAATGACGCAGCAAGACCACACAGAGCAACGTGATTGTCGCCATTTTTTGTTGTTATTGAATTCTCCCAAAGCCATGTGACACAAAAAAGAAAAAAGATCATGACTTTAAAAACAGGCTTCCGGGTTAAGGTAGAGGGGGAAAATAGTTTGGTTAGGGTAAAAGGCTAATCTTCCGAGTTGTCTGTCTGATGGATTAGTCTGGTTACTCCACTGACTGAAGATCTGCTGTGCGCAATATTTGACAGCTCTGGGACACTGCCTCCGTATGGTTCGCAACAAGTACTCACAGTATTCTGCCCGTCCTCAAATGTGCGCGCAGTGACAGCCACTTGTGTTTTCCGACACTGCAAATGCATAAAAAATAACCTAGTAAATACCTATAAATAATAATAATAAAAACCTTTCGGTCTGAGCCTGTCAACAAGTGGTCAAAAATAAAGCTACTATAATTAGTACAACAACGTAATCATTTAATGTTATTTAAGGCTGGGTGGATGAATTTAGGATTAAACGTCACTGATGATTTATTGTTGTTGTGGTGGAGGCAGATAACTGATTGGTTGACTGGTCTTTTTATTCTGGACTGCTTTGTTATTTATGATTTGTATTTGTATTGTAGAGATTATGGTACATATGTAGATATTTCACATAGTTAGAATGTTTTCTATATATGTTTTGTGTTATTTTATCATTTTCTTACACTTACATTTTGAAATTAATAACATAGAATATAATGTCTTTATTATATATATATATATATATATATACACACACACACACACACACATATACATATGTGTGTGTGTGTGTGTACACATACAGAGTAATAAGATAAATATAAGTTATAAATAGGAAAAAGAACACAGACTAACATACATCATCGGCACAATAGTATATTCTTAATGTGTGATTGCAGTTTTCTGTTTTTATTAAACTTGTTACCTGTTAAGTAGTTTTAAGAAGCATGATTATAAACAGACAGACGGACAGACAGACACAGACAGACAGACAGACAGACAGACAGACAGACAGACAGACAGACAGACAGACAGACAGACAGACAGACAGATAGATAGATAGATAGATAGATAGATAGATAGATAGATAGATAGATAGATAGATAGATAGATAGATAGATAGATAGATAGATAGATAGATAGATAGATAGATAGATAGATAGATAGGTGTACAGTTTTATATATATATATATATATATATATATATAGAGAGAGAGAGAGAGAGAGAGAGAGAGAGAGAGAGAGAGAGAGAGAGAGAGAGACATGCAATTTATTTGTATGAGAAAAAATTTTGTTTTCCAGTTTTAATGTAAATGTTTATGAAAATGGAAAGTACAAAAAGTGAAAAGAAATAAAAGTTGACAGAACACCCATATTCCACAGTATCAGACTTTTGTAGGCAGTTGTAGACATAAAAACTACACTGACCAGATCACCCTGCGACTCAGTTATCCGCATTTTTTCTAGATGATGTGCGCAGGAAAAATAGGGCGTTAGTGGAGACTCCCTCATTCATTCGCAGAGAAAAGTCTGTGTTCTTAAAGACGTAGACAAGCGCCATGTATTCATAAGGCAACAGGGGGGGGGGGCGAAAAAAACGGTGTGAGTTGGTTGGAGTCACACACAACCCCAGTGGACTGTGGGTAAAACCCTTCAAACTCCACAGATAACCTGCACCTTTACATTGGCAGGACTGTTTCTAGTATGTTCTACTGGTGTTAGTGACTAATGCCAACAGCTGAGAGGGAAGGTTTTCATTTAAAAGGACATTCACTGCGGACGTTTGCGCAAGAAGGGGGAGAAAAGAGAGAGAAAAAGGAGGATCTGTGCTCCCTGTGGGTTCCTGTGCACACTGAGGAGTCTACTTTTAAAGAAGACATGGCCAAGTTATTCCGAGCAGCTATCATGGGTCCACCAGGATCTGGAAAAGGAACCATATCCCAGAGGATTGCACAAAGCTTTGGTCTTCAGTATCTGTCCAGTGGTCACTATCTGAGAGAATGTATAACAGCAAACACAGGTAGGTGTGTGTGTGTGTGTGTGTGTTATTAGCCTCATGGGGACATTGACATTGTTTACACAGTCACACCATGAGGACCTATGACACTATGGGGACCAAAATTCAGGTCCCCATGTGGGTCAAAAATAAATAAATAAATGTCCCCACTAGTAAAATAGAAAACAATTTGGCCCTATAAATGTATTATGTTTTTTCTGTAAGTCCTCATAAAGCATGAGGGAAACAAGTGCAAAGTGAAACATGTATTTTCAAACGTTTAAAGATGTTTTGTTTACTTAAACAAAAAGTATTTATTTTATGTATT
Source organism: Siphamia tubifer (assembly GCA_020466265.1). Lineage (NCBI taxonomy): Eukaryota > Metazoa > Chordata > Actinopteri > Kurtiformes > Apogonidae > Siphamia > Siphamia tubifer. The sequence goes on along the minus strand of CM035786.1, from coordinate 5,612,044 downwards.
TTTTATAGTTTATGTGATTTTTCTCAATTTTTTAAATTTATTTCTCATTTAAAGAAAATTGGTAAAAAAATATTATTATTATTATTATTATTATTATTATTATTATTATTATTATTATTATTATTATTATTATTATTATTATTATTATTATTATATTTGTTTAATAAAAAATAATTAGAATATTTTATTTCATTCGTTTTCTTATCTTGAATTATGAAAAAGTAAATTCTGCACAAAAATTGTTTATTTGAGCAACAAAAATTAACGAATTAAGCAAAAAAAATAAACAAATCTTGAATTAAGCAAAAAAACTTGACAAACATTAAACATTATTTGTTCGATTTAATTTGATTTGAAATAGTTTTTTATCATTAGTATTTTATTTATTTATTTTAAAAGTGCTTACACTCACTACCCAATGGCTATTTGATTACAAGCTTGGTCCTCGTGAGACATGGAAATGAGTGTGTGTGTGTGTGTGTGTGTGTGTGTGTTATCAACAGGAAGAAGCAGCCTGCAACTACTGTGGAAAAAAAGAGAGAGAGAAAACAAGCAAACTTTGATGTGTTGTGTTTGTTACTGATGTATCTTCTATAGAAAATGTTAGCTTTAATAAATAAATACAAATAAATGATGTGTTTTGCAAAAGGGTGCAAAGTAAAGTATGTGCAGTCGTATATTTTTAGAAGTTTATTAAACATTTATGCAGTCGATCCCACTGAAGGTAAACCTAGACTGTGTGTTATTGGAAGCACAACAACAAATAATCAATAATAAATACTGCTCTAGTCAAATCTAAAGGCTACGTACATTATTATACAATATACATTATTATTATTATTATTATTATTATTATTATTATTATTATTATTATTATTATTATTATTATTATTATTATTGATTAAGGTTTTTATTTCTTCCTTTGGTAACACTTTATAAACATTCCTACTATGTATTAACCATTTGATATCCATATGTAAATGGTTTGTTCATGATATATTAACCATTTTTTACCTATTTCTTCATGTTTATTAAAGTATTGATTATACACAATTAATCATAAAGCATTTGTTCACACGGCTACAAATGGTTTGTTCATAGAAAAGAAGAACAAACGCTTTGTTTATGATAAATTGTGTATGAATAAACTATTAACAGATAGGTAATAAATGGTTAATACATAATGAATTGTGTGTAGGTTTTATAAAGTGTTAACCTTCCTACATTTGAATTATAAACTCATGGTTGTGTCCCTTTAAGATGCTTTTTTCAAAACTGGAATCAATTTATTTCCCAGAATCTGCCAACTGTTGTATACTAATCAAACTGTGGTTCACGACAGTGAAACTAAGCAAAACCATGTGTGTGTGTGTGTGTGTGTGTGTGTGTATTCCTATCTTTATGGGGACATGGATATGTTTACACAGTCACACCATGGACCGGATGAATAGCTCTGATGCTATGGGGACCAAAATTCAGGTCCCCACGAGAGTCAAATATAAACAAATGTCCCCACGAGTAAAATAGAAAAAAACATATATATATATATATATATTTATTTATTTATTTTTTTTTTTTTTTCCAGAAGTCCCCATAAAGCATGAGGGAAACAGATGCAAATCAAAATGTGTTTTTTAAAAGGTTTGAAGATTTAAAAAAAAACAACTATATATATATTTTTAAACATGTATTTTTCATTATTTATTTTTACTTTTTTAAATATTATTATTTTTTAAGTGTTATTTATTTATTTAATAAATCTCAGAATGGGGTAAAAATAGCTCAACTTGATAAAAAAAAGATGAATTCAGGATGCAAACTGTGACATGATGGTAAAATGAACAGACCCTCACCTTTATTTAAGTCATACATGTTGTGTTTATACCTGCAGTGTGACTTCTAAACAGATGTGGGTGTGAAGTGAGTGAAGGTAGTGTTCCATTAAAATGATGTGATGTCAACAGAGGTGGTAGAAGTACTCACATTCTGTACTACAATAGAAGTACAGTGAGTTGTGTGAAAAAATACTGATTCAACTCCTTTTACTGAAGTAAAAGTAAAAAGTACAACTTCTGAATTATAATTAAATAAAAAAGTAAAACTATATTTATTTTATTTTATTTTACCATGGATGAAAAAGCTACTTCTTCAACCAGGACAGATAAGAAGTTTTTCAAAAGTATCCAAAAATAAAACCCTTAAAAGTGTATTACTGTGTAGAAAATGTGTGTGTGTGTGTGTGGGGGGGGGGGGGGTCACAATTGAGATAAAAAGCCATCATTATGAGATTTAAAAAGTCACAAATGTGATTTAAAAAAAGTCAAAATTGTGAGATAAAAAATACCTAAATTATGAAATAGTCATAAATATATGATAAGAAATGTATAATTATGAGGAAAAGAGCTGAAATGATGAGATTAAATTACAACATTGATATAAGAAGTCATAATTGTGACAGAAAATCATAATTTCACTTCCTCTGAAGTGTTAGTGTTTTAGCATTTTAGCAATTCTGTCTAGTTTGAAAAAGTAAAGAGAATATTCTATGAATGTAAAGAGTATAAAGTACAGATATTTATGTAAAAATGTAAGGAATAAAAGTAAAAAGTTGGCAGAAAAATAAATAATCAAGTAAAGTACACTGTCCTACAAAGTAAAAAGGCAGTAACTGCATTTTTTGTTGCAAAAATGAGTTTTTTTTTCAAACATTTAAATCATTCATTGTCATGTAATAAAATATTTCAAATTAAATGTCGTTGTTTAGAGAAAATTGGCGAGTTTTTGTACAGTAACTACAAAACAAAAAGTTAGTAAAGATCATTCCTGTGTTCTTATCAATGTCCATTTAGGACCCTGCCCCAATAGTTTACAGTCACTGTATTAGACTGAATGGAATTAATGTATTTACTGGACTATAAGGTGGACTGGACTATAAGGTGGACTGGACTATAAGGTGGACTGGACTATAAGGTGGACTGGACTATAGGGTGGACTGGACTATAAGGTGGACTGGTCTATAGGGTGGACTGGACTATAAGGTGGACTGGTCTATAAGGTGGACTGGACTACAAGGTGAACTGGACTAGTTATGTTCATGACTGACCCTTTAAGTAGTAACAAGCTTCTGCAGACACATACATATGTGTTTCTTTTACCTGTGTGTCGTTTGTCAGAGTCAGGGGTACTTGTGAAGACCTATGTAGACAGAGGCATGCTGGTACCGGACCATGTGATGACCAGACTGATGCTGCCCAGACTGGAACAAGTGATGGGACACAGCTGGCTACTGGATGGTAACTAAAGAATAATTCCATGTGTTGTTTTTTTATGTCATTAATGTCCTGTCATATAAGGTGAAGCTTGTGCAGCATCTTGTCAGTGGTAGAGAACTGCCCCAACGCTCCTTCAATCTGATTGGCTACATACGAAGCCACCCCCTTCAAATGTTGCACAAAGGGCCATCCTATCCTGCAAGCTGCGTTTACAGCCTTTCTGCAAAAATACCACATGCAGAGTGTTATTATAAGGAAAAATGATGTGGAAAATATGCAGGGAATTATCTGGCATCTGTGTGTAATTAGTTGTTTAATGTAGTGAATCCAGTACAAGTATGTAACGAGGACGTACAGAAGTAATTTGGCATGAAAAATAAAATTACAGAGTCAATATTAACATTCAGAAGCAGGAATTTGAGTCAGAAAACAGTTTACTGTTTGTGAAAGATTCATATTTATGTTAGAGTTGTCGCAATTAATCGAGTTAATCATGATTAACTATTTATTTTTTAATAATTTTTTTAGCGTGATTACAGTTCCCAAGCATTTTGTTATTTTACAATGACATATTTTATATCATTTGTTCATTAGTTTTTCAAAATAAAACCAAAAGTGGTTTCTTCATTATTTGTTTACAAAACAAAAATGTAAAAACGATGCAGTTTTTCAGTTTTCCTTTTTGTGTTTAAATGAATAATGGAAAAAAACGGATAACGGCCATTTTCCGTTTTATCCAATTTTGACCTGAAGCAAGTTGAGTAAACTGGAAATGACCTTTGACCTGCAGTGACACAGATGTAAACCTACGTCCTGTTTGGGGAAACTAAGAGGGTCACCCTAAGACCTGCAGATATGACCATAATGATCTTCAGTCCAGTGGACATGGTTCTATGGGTTAAGATTCATTTCCTGTTTATTCCATTTTTTTTTCAGGTCAAAATTGGAAAAAAAACAGGAAACGGCCGTTATCTGTTTTATTAATTCAAACACAAAAAGGAAAAGTGAAAAAAAAAAGCATCACTATCCTTTTTTTAATTTGGGTTTTGGAAACAAATAATGAAGAAACAAGTTGTTTTTTAATTGTCTTATTTTTTTGGTTTTATTTTGAAAAATGAATGAATGATACATAGATTATTTTACACCACAGTATCGCTTTATATTAAAGAAGGCAACAAAAAAATAAATCTTTTATCAGCCTATTGTCAGAGCCTTCATTATTATTATTATTATTATTATTATTATTATTATTATTTTATTTATTTATTTATTTTTTTTAATTTTATTATTTTTTTTAATGTTATTATAGCAGATATTAGTGTCTGTAACACTACTGGATTGATTTTAATTAAAAAAACAAGCAAACATTTGTACAAATCAAGCTTATTTGTGTTTCTATATTGATAAGACTATTACAATGAATTTCAATGACACAAAAATATGTGATTAAACTGCGATTAATCACAAGTTAACTATTGTATTTATGTGATTTAATCGCAATTAAACATTTTAATTCATTAACGGCACTAATTTATGTTTAGAGTCGATTTTTTATTAATAGTTTATGTCTATTATCGTAGCTGCTCAGGTTATAAAAACTAAAAGAAAGCGTCTGGAGCCCAAAGAGCATCTGAGAATCACAGTCCTTTGACCTTCAAGTCATTTAATTTGGGAATTCCTTCTTTGTTTGTATCAATTTAAAAAAATTATCTGGAGTAAAAATAAGTTTAGTTCATTTTTTAGATGATTGTTAGTACATACATATAGTTGACATTAAAAATCACACCATTTAGATGAACCGTGAGAAATGTAGATTTTGTTGTTTTGATCCAAACTGTGTTAATATGATATATGATTAGAACAAACTATTATTAAACTAACTCTTCTAAAGTTCTAAACAACATCACACTTCAGTGGTAGTAAGTAGAGGGTAGTGCAAGTGGAAATTCACTACTTCATTTCATTCTTTTTTTTTTTTTTAAAACAACCTGTTAGTAGAATAAGCTTTACTGTTACATACAGGTTCATTTACATTCCTATTAAAATACTGGCTTATGTTTTATAACAATGCAACACAATCATGAATTTACAAAGCGTCTAACTCTGCACTCGATAATCGACTATTTCAGTCTTCGTCCTCAGTCGTCTTATGAACCCACAGGTCCATGTGTGTAGGACAGTAACTGTGGACACACTATCTGAGGACATGAAGACCTGAGGACACTTGGGTTTGTCTTTAGGGACCCTCTACTTACTACCACTGAAGTGGGATGTTGTTTAAACTTTATTAGAGTTAGTGTGAAAATAGAGAAAACACATGTTCTAATCACTTCCATATTAACACAGTTTGGATTTTACATTTTTCAATGTTCATCCAAATGGTGTGATTTTAATGTCAACTATATGTACGTACTAACAATCAACTAAAAAATGAGCTAAACTTATTTTTACTCTGGATAATACCCTTTAAGTTTTAAATAAAGACAAGTAAAGTGTGGATTCCAGACCCTTTGGCTGAATATTATTTCACCCCCTACCTCTTCAAACAGAGCTATAATGGGTAGAGCCCTTTGAATGGGGACACCCCTTCAATACTCACCTCCACCAGTTGTTACGTAACCAAAAATAACATCTGTAACCAGAAGTAAACAAACATGTCTGCTGCTGTAGTTGTGTCGTTCTCCTGGATATGAACATATTTTTATTAATATCTGCATCAAATCACAGAAGTGCTGTGTATCGACCCATTCCTACATATTTATATAAATAGTGATTTTTTTTTCATGTGTGTTTTATGGAGAAAATGACCGTTACATGTTGTGACAATGTCAAACTTTATACAATACAACAGTTATCACAATTTAAAAATGGTTAATTACGACAAAAATACTAATATTTGTGTACTTCTTTCATAGATGTCACCATTTTTTTTTTTTTTAATGATTCGCATTGTATTCTGGGAAATTTCTCGCACCCCTTGTATTTGGAGTCTGCCTCTGGAAAATCTCTGTTTGAAGGAGTATAGAGCCCTTCCCCCCTACCCCCCTACCTTAATGTGAATTAAGACACCCCTACCCCTACATGTGGACGCTCAAAACAGGGGGTGAATGAGAGGCTAATGTAAAGCGCTTTGAACCATGAAGGTGGAAAAGAACTATATAAATGCAAAACATTTACCATCCACGACTAAAATAGTGAAAATGCTGCCGTCACAGTGACAACCAACTTATTTTTTTAATACGTTTGTATCTTCGTAAAAACAAGAACAGGTCAAATGTGACCTAGAGTGAAGGTTTCCTAAGATACATGTAAGGAAAGATGTTAAAAGTGCTGTTGTTATAAAATAACCCAGGGGTCACAGTGTCTTTTTCAAGGTTAAATATTACCTTTTCTCTTTGACTACGATGCCAAACATTGATGGAACAAACTGATTGAAATGTTTAAACCTTGAAATGTAGTTGGCAAACAAGTGGTCTTTTTGAGAGAGAACGAGAACAGAGCATGAAAATCAAGGTTATGCACACACACACACACACACACACACACACACACATACACATATACACACACACACACACACACACACACACACACACACACATACACACACACACACACACACACACACACACACACACACACACACACACACATACACACACACACATACACACACATACACACATGCACACACATACACACATGCGCACACACGCGCACACACACACACACACACACACACGCACACACACACACGCACACACGCACACACACATACACACATGCACACACATACACACACGCACACACACACACACACACACACGCACACACACACACACACATACACACACACACACACGCACACACATACACACACGCACGCACACACACACACATACACACACACACACACAGACATGAAGGGAGTGATAAAAATAATACTAAATAAGATAAAGCAGAAGAAGTTTCAAACTGAAAAAATATTTTTAACTATTTTTCTTCGATGTTCAAACTTTAAAACAAATGACTTTGACTCAGAAAATGACAGGAGGGTCAGAATTGTAAAGAACCAAAGTTGACCTCCAAATACAGATAAATACTAAAATGTGTCCACAGCTGTACAAAGACGTCCACCCTGAAAGACATGTGCCTTCATTTATCTTATTTGATAACATTTGTCTTATGACTTAGATCAGAATCTGTAGCAGATCAACTTGTTCATCATCAGATCTTTCCATTCAACGTGTAAATGAGTGAGTGTTTGTTCACAAACTGTACACAGTGAAAAGTGACTGAAGAATCAACAGCAAAAAGTAGTAAAATTACAACCTGAAAAAAAAAACAGTAAGTGGAAATACAAATTAAAGTTGTTTTTTTGAGCAGATTTTTGTCCCAATGATTAAATCAAATGTAGCTGTAGTTTTTTTTTTTACAGGAACAGTATGTGATTAAAATGAGATTTGTACCTAGAAAACATTTACAGTATTTCTATTGTTTAGAGAAAATAAAACCGTAAATTGAAAAATAGTGCAGTGCTAGCCTAGCCTAGCCTAGCCTAGCCTAGCTGTACCCCCCAAAAAATGTGAAGGACTTTCAAGGATAGTGAAATTTTATACCCGTTTTCGAAAACTCTCCAGGACCTTGAACTCATTTCTTCAGATTCACAATCTTTCAAGGATTTCAAGGACCCGTGTGAACCTAGCCTAGCTGTACCTCCCCCCCCAAAAAATGTGAAGGACTTTCAAGGATAGTGAAATTTTATACCCGTTTTCAAAAACTCTTTAGGATCTTGAACTCATTTCTTCAGATTCACAATCTTTCAAGGATTTCAAGGACCCATGTGAACCCTGTGATTATGTCTGATTTTCAGCATGATGTGATATTTAAAGTAGAAATGAGAAAAGTTCACTTGGTAATATTCAGATGTTTCCTTTGTACAGTCTGTGTTATAGAGGCTTTACTCTCTTCCAAAATATACAGTAAACACATGAATTCTTTTCCTTCTACTTCTCAGACTTGGCGTCTGATCGGTGTGGTGCCGTTGTTCATTTGTGGGCAGAGGGATGGTTCTGTGGGTCGGACAGATTGAACATGTCGACCAAACAAAGGAACATGTAGAGAATCACATAATGATGACATTTTATCTCAAACCCCCACCCCCCCATTTTTCCAACATTTTCTTTACATACCCACAAAATGGAGTAACTGTGATGTAATTAAATACATTTTCTACACAGTAACTCACTTTTAAAAGCTTAATTTTTTTTTATACTTTTGAAACTTTTCAGATTTTTGCTGGTTAAATAAGTATTATTTTATCCACGGCAAAAAAAAAAAATACAGTTTTACTTTTTATATTTTTACTTTATTACAATTAAGAAGTTGTACTTTTTTACTTTTACTTCAGTAACAGAGTTAAATCAGTAGTTTTACTTTTACCGTAGTATTTTTTCACACCAGTAGCTGTACTTCTACTTAAGTACAGAATGTGTACTTTTACCACCTGTGATGATAATCAGATAATCACAGCTTTAGAATCACTCGTTGTCTTAAAGAAAGTGGATGTTTTGCATATTTTATCCTCTTTTTTTCTTCCCAGGTTTCCCCCGGACCCTGGCCCAGGCTCAGGAACTGAATAATGTGTGTCATCTGGACATGGTCATCAATCTGACCGTCCCGTTTGAAACTCTCAAGGACAGGTTAAGTGAGCGGTGGATCCATCCAGCCAGCGGCAGAGTTTACAACATGGGCTTCAACCCACCACTAGTGGAGGTCCGTCACCTCTAACTGCCTCATATGCCCCACATTTGACTGTTCTGACAAATACTTCTTCTATAATACTTGGGGCGGTTATGGTAGAGTGGGTTGTCCATTAACCGAAGGGTTGGCGGTTCAATGCCCGCTCAGTCCGTTGTGTCCTTGAGCAAGACACTTCACCCTCCTTACCTCCAGTGTCACTCACACTGGTGTATGAATGTTGGGTGGTGGTCTGAGGGGCCGTAGATACAAAATGGCTGCCATCAACTGTGGCTTCAAATGTAGTTTACCACCACCAGAGGGAGCATGTGAGAGTGAATGAATAATGGCTCACTAATGTAAAGCGCTTTGAGTGGCCAAAAAAGTGCTATATAAATCCAATCCATTATTATTATTATTATTATTATTATTATTATTATTATTATTATTATTAATCAATCAAATGTATTGATATGGAACCTTCCTGAAACACAGAACACCATATGATCTAACGGCACATGTTTGTATATTTCGATGCTATTGTTTTGTAAATCCTTTGGGTATAATGAGTATATTAAGCATAGATTTAACTTCACCTGACTGTACTTCTGTTATGTGTTTGTTTTCTAGGGTCGAGATGACAGTACTGGGGAACCACTGATCCACCATGATGATGACAAACCAGAAGCTCTGATGGCCAGACTTAGAATCTACAAAGATGTGGCCAAGCCTGTCATAGACTTTTATAAGTTAGTAAATGTTCCCCTTTCAATGTTGTTGCGTTCATGTTGTAGGTTAGCCGCACTAGACGCCCGAGTGGGAACAAATGTAATGTGGTGGTGGAGTTACGCTGAATGTAACTGTTGGCTAAACCTGAAACTGAAGTATAGACACAGTCTTTGGAAAAGTCTCTGTCCTGAACCTACTGAGTGCAATGACATCTCATTATCTGCCTGTCTGTCTGTCTGTCTATCCATCCTATTATTTATGTCCCACTCAGACTGTCCAAAACAATAAATAAACCATAAAAGTTTCAAAATACAGTTTTTTAAATAGAACCAAAACACAATGAATTCAATAATAATGGTGAACGCAGTAATATTAATAAGATAATGATGGAATGGCTCCTTAAATGATCTCTGTTTTAGTCTTTTTCTTATATGTGACCCACCACCAGTAAACCAGGCATAAGTGTGTGTAAATCCAAACAGAGTTATGTGTGTATCTTGGTAGAGTGGAAACTAAGGTTTAAGATGGTGAAAAAATGATGTTTCTATCACAAGTAGAACCAAAGTTATGGTCATTTTAATATCCACATTTGGACATATTTTGCAATTTGCATATTTTTAGATATTGTCCGTTAAAGTTTTGGACTGTTTTGGGGTAGGAAGTCCTTAGCAACGCATAATAATTTGTATCCGATTGACACAAATTGTTGACAGATGTTAAAGGACACTCTGATGGACATGTCACAGAAGTTTTATATATTATAATAATAGGACAGAAGTGTGACGTATTATAATCATTTGGCTTACACCATTGGACAGAACATTCAATATAAGCTTTTACCTCGTACCAAACACTTGGGTGTTTACCCACGGAACGGAGATCGTTTTGTTCGGCGAAAAGAGGTGGAAGTCGTCTTTGTCTTTGCTCAGCAATACCTGAACTTTTGTCACCGCTTAAATAATTGACTCAATAAACACCTTTATTGATTGGATTTCAATGTAATGACCACAGGAAGTGAACATAGAGGTGTTAAGGTACCGTTTTTTGATAAGGTGTAAACACTAATAACAAATCACCTTCCAGCCTAAATTTGGCTGTAGCTCTGAACGGCTCAGCGCCACTTATGCCTGGTTTGGTGGTGGCGGGTCACATATTAAATATGTGTGCTGGAAGCCTTAAAGGACTTATTTTGTCGTGTTATGTTTCACACAGGTCCCAAGGAATCCTACATTCATTTTCGGGCACAGACACGGACCGCATTTGGCCTTACATCAACTCCGTCCTGACCAATAAGATGGACACACCACATTCAGCGACGCGCCAAACCCAGACGCCATGATCCACCTTGGAATGACAAGAAAGCAGTGTGAGGAAGTGTGTCAGCGCTTTTATTTCCTCATTTAAGATGAGGTATCAACAAATGGACAAACGAAAATGATCAAAATATACAAACTGTTTTGGTGATTCTGGAACTAGTTGGGTTTTTCATATTTCTTCTGTTTTTTATGAGCTTCGTAGTTTGACGTCTGCTCTAGTATGATATAGCTGTTGTGTTGAAAATCAGAATGTTTGTGTGTAACAGGTGTTTTATGGTGCAAATGATGGAAAAAGGTCATGATTCATTTTAATACGTACTTGTAGTTTCATAAGAAAGCAGGGACAAAAGAAAAGGCTAATATTAAAAAAACACTAAAATAACTTTCTAGTAGGTCTGTCAAAATTAACACATTAACGTAGATTAATCCATCATCATGATTAATCACGTTAAAAATGTTTACACAATTTAATGGAACAGTTGTTTTGTTGGGTCAAAATTATTGAATTTGAACTTTAATTTGAAATCCCAGTAAAATGTTTCCTGAACACTTCTAACTATGAGTGTTTGTTAAATTCCTAGCGTAACTTCTTCAAATCATGTCTTTTCGGAAGAACAAGAACTGACTCTGACAGTAATTAAGTCTAAAACTAAGACAAATCGACTCCAAACACGACTTTCCTTGGCGCTGGCGTTAGGTATTTCCTCGTCATGTTTGGTACCGTTGGAAAGATGGGGATTCCCTCTAGACAACCCTTAAATAGAAATCTACAGAATTATAGATTTGAACCAATGGGAGGCCTCAGAACAAAGCCTTCTGCACTAAACTAAAGCCCTTGTTGCTATGGCGATGTTGAAAAAAATCGTCAAATTTGTACAATCTATACATCATTGGAAAATATTTGTAATAAGCTTTCAGATAAATATAAAATCTTCATTTCTGAAATTTGACCCAACTGACTGCTTTTGTACTGGAGGGTCACATATATTCCTATAATTTTTAAAAATATATTTTAACACATTTTTTTGGTGGTTTTTTTTTCTGTATTTTCCAAAGGTTTTTGAACATGTTTTGAATTTTGCATCGCTTTGTTCTTCGTTTATTTTTTGTAAAATGTTTTGTATATTTTTTCCTCCACATTTTTTGCATTTCTTAATGTATTTTGTGGAGACACTAAAGAGATATATATAAATTATGTATATATATATATATATATATATATATATATATATATATATATATATAATTAGCATGTTTATTCAACACCTCCAACAAAACTGTAAGCAACTGT